>KV722371.1:0-162268 GCA_001687445.1 Obba rivulosa | reverse complement strand
ACTAGCATAGTAGAAGGGACTGATACACCGACTAGTAAGATATAACCCATCTCTCGGATACACCTTGCACATGGGTGTATCCAAATGTTCTGCTACTATAACTATTCACATGTAGCAGGACTCTAAATACACCGTCCACACGAGCGGTATCATAGCTGGTGGTGCGCGATGCAGCAGAGACTGTCCACATCCGCGGACATCAGGGCTATCTAGATTCGGATATCCCGTGATAAGGTGATTAATTTGAACTATATAAACGATGGTTACGCTACAAAAACCAATGCTTTAATACCAGTGACTAAGTCGTGTGGTCTCGTCTACGACGTGCATTGGCTAGCCATAACATTAACGCAGTGACACTTTGTGAGAACGAATACACTTGGCACCATTAGGAAAGTACATAAAAAGCTGGACGTTCATCAGGAAAGTTGGTCAGGAGACAGGATACACAGAGCGTGTATCGGCCATGGTACTCACGCGGCATCGACCCGGAGAATTTGGGGTCAAGCCTAGCCATCAGAAGCCGTGGCCGTACGTCTGTAATGCGGAAGCATGTATATGTCGAAATGCGACCGTACACGTCGAATCAGCTGGGCTGCTCAACTCTCTGGTCAGTTGGTCGCCCAGGTTGTGCTCTTGAGAGCGAATGCTGCCGGTGTTACCGAAGTCTTGACACATCCTTGACTAGGTTGCATGGCGCATTCAGATCGCATTTGACTTCATAGAGACCCCCCCTCTCGCATATTGCATTCGTGCAAGTCTCATATTTCTGTCGATCAAGGACGATCGACGAAATATTTTATCTGAGGATGACCGAGGTGGGCGACCGACCCAAGAATTGAAACGCCTGAACAGCGCTCCGCTCAAAGATTACGTGATGAACGCGGTTGTGGCTGGATATGCAGAATCACCGACTCCGTAGTTTGACTCGACGGATACAATCAGAAAAGGGAGGTTCCCAGGGATCTGCATAAGCAGAGTCACCAACGACGACGATATTGTCATGGATCGTTTCCTGAACGGCCTGTGACGTAAGTGACCAATAACAATTACGCATAAGCATAATACCGAGTATAGATACACTGGAGCCACATGCATCCTCTCGTGATTCAGCAAAGTAATATGTCAACGAATCGATGATGGGGGTCTGGAGGGACTTGGGCTCGGAGTAGGGAGCGGGCGTCGGCGTATGGGAGGTGTAGCGCCGCTTGCCGCAGGAGTTGCGATGTGCAACTGAGGTCTTTCCTGGTGGTTTCTGCGTCCTCTGGGTTGGACGGGCTGGGAAGCTTGTGCCTGAGGAGGGGTTTCGGGCATCCTCATGAACTGGCCAGGCTTCATTTCTCCATCCTGCTTCTGCTTGGTGTAGAACGCGAATAGGTCTGCAATCTGCTGCTCGAGAGTTTGTCTCTCCTTCTGGAGGCGCCCGACCTCTTGAGTCATGAGAAGGACTTCTCTTGTCAACTCCTTCTTGAACTCTTCCACATGAACTAGCATGATGCTTGTCAGGGTCGGTATGTCTGCGAATCAACAATTCTACTAACCCTGGACATTGATCGCAGTCGCTTCTTTCATCGCTTCAACAAAACGCAGGCGCTCGCCACGTATATCATTCGAAAGTTCTGTGCCGAGAGTTAGTCGCTGCCATCACGGCATCAAAATGGCTCTGACCTGATGCGATGGCCTTGAGCATTCGCTCATGATCGTGTCTTTGACGATCTATCAATCCCACGATTGATTCCGTTGCTGTATAGATGGCGTCTTGGGTACATACGGGCAGCTCTGATGACGATGAAACTCACTGAGCGCATTACGCGCCTCCGCGTTCGTGCGAAGGTCTTCGTGCACCGCCGCAATGAGACCATTTACAGAGGATTGAAGAGACGCAGAGTTGTCCTCACGCGCTCTATTCTCAGCGAGGAAAGTCCGGATATCGGAAAGAAGGCCTGTATGTAGGATTTCCCCATCCTGCGTGGGCATCGTTCCCAGTTCTCGACACAGCTGCTGTACTCCCGCTGCTATACCCTCAATTTGAGATGTGCCGTGATTGACAAATGCTTCTAGCCACTGAAGTCAGAGCATCAATGGGTGAACTAAGGGTAGGCGTCGCAACTGTTAGCTCACCGAATTAAGTTCATTCAAATAGCGTATGCTGTCCGTCTGCTGTTCCGTCTGTGCGCTCCACTGTGTCTGGACAACTTGGAGAATGTTTAGGATCTCCAGTGACTATCGCGATGCTCAGTGCTATTCTTGTCACAAACGCCAGAGAACGGACCAACCTCGCGAGATTTCTCCCGATCGGCCATGCTATCGCCTCCAATGGTCTGTTCCTTAGCGGTTTGTAGGCTTTGACAGGCCGTCATCAAACCATCCAGCTTGGCATGAACTGCGAGCCAATCCGCTGGGACTGGTTGGTCAGAAGACTTCGAGGATTTCACATCCCTCAGTTCCACAACATCCGCGCTTGGGCGAGTGTTCCGCAGTTCGTCCACCAATTTCATCAGTCGCGGAAAGTTCGTCTTCAGATCAGAATGCATTGCCTCCAACTCCTTCAGCACACGAGCCATGCCAATTGTCAGCGATTCCGAGGCGTCTGCGCCCTGAGCAATTGATTGCAACTTCACTTCATTGAAGATGGCGTCGACTCTGGAACGAATGTCATTCAATTTGACGTCGTCTGTCCCAGCAAGTTCCTTCAGACCTCCGAGGGACCGATGAACGCTTTCCAAAGCCTTCGTGAAGTTGGTGTCAGACGGGCGTTCCAGCGACTGCTCCGACTTGTTTGATGAACCAGGAACGCCCAGCTTCAGCGTCTTGCGCAATGGGCTGTCTAATGCGACATTGTCCCGTCGCATATTCCGTGAGGCAGTGTGGTGGTGTTCCGAGGAACCTGTGTCGATGGACAGAGCGGGTCGAGCTGCCACCCGCTCCGCAGCATGTCCTTGTTCCTGAGCTGTGATAACAGCTTCCTTGTAAGTCGAGTCTATCAGGTGAGGCATGTCTCCCAGAGCAGTGAGTCTGGCAGGAGGGTCCTCATCCCACGCGCCGCTTATTTTGTGCTCTGATTTGGCGTCAGATGAGTCGCGAGAAGTAGGGGATAGCTCGGAACGATACTGTGTGGGTATGTCTAGGAATTGCGAGGCAGGACGAGTTCTGGGTTCGTTCTCCCAGAAGTTCTTGGTCCGGGTCGGTGAACCACAAGAAGACGCCAGCGATGTCGCGCGACCCGAGCGCACCGACAGTGGAGATACAAGTTCGGATCCACCATAGGAGTCAATGATAGACCGTTCTACCCCTGATTTCTCGCTGCCGTGACGAAGTAGTCTGCCATTTGTCGGATCACGAGCAAATGCGCTACGCCGAGAGGGGGTCGGAGAGTTCGCACCCTCGGGAGTGCGCTTTGAGAGAGGCGACTCCTCGGACCGGGTGTGCTCAATTTGCGCAAGGCGCTGCTTCACCACGGATAACTGACCTAGATTGCGGACCGAAGGACTGAGTGACCCGGACGGTGTGCACGGGCTCTCGCGAAGGGAAATAGGGGTAATCGGTGTTCGAGGAGGGACGGGTAAGGGTGATAGCGCAGATGCGCGCGTTTCAGACTTAATAGGGGAGTCCTGAAAGACAGACGGGAGAGATATGGCAGAACCTGGGATAGGTGGAAGTGCGCGCTCGGTGGGAGACTGCGCGAAGACCGATGGGTCGTGCACTACTATGCCGTTCTCTTCATGTGTGACTGGGAGCGATACGCGGCTTCTCATTGCCGAATTTGGTGTGAACGGAACGACTACACTATGCATTCGTGGAGATTTCGGCTCCTGTTTCTGGAGAACTGCGTCCCTAAGGTCCGGTAAGTCTGTCTGCTCTTGCGACACATGAGATGACGCTCACCAAATGGCGCTAACCCAGGTAGCCCTTTCCTTCATAGAACTAGCCGCGAATTTTTCTCTTGGTCTACCCTCGAAGAGAAGCTCGAAGACTTTCAGACTAGTCAGATCCGTTCCGGTCGGAAGAAGGGTTCTCTCAGTCGTGTCAAGATCCGCCACTGACAGTGAGCGCACATCTGCGCAATCAACAAATGGGACAATGAAGGTCTCCGGATTGCCATGGCCGGTATGCCAGGTGATCAGGACGTGTGTCGTGTGGAGGATGGCAATGCAAGCCGTCCAAACCGGAAGGAGGTCGGACCTTTCAGGCCGAGACAGGTACAGCAGAGGACCAGACAGTGTTGAACCAGGTGATATAGGGGTGGTGCATAGACTGATGTGATACCGACTATTACTAGGTTCAAGTTCAGCCTGAGGTGCTGGAGCCGAGTCTTCCGGTGCTATATCAGGGGGAGGGGACGCCGCGTGCTCTCCAATGTTGGGTCGGTATCTGGTGCCCGGCACCATAGACTCCTCCAGTTGGTCCTTCAATGATGCTTTGTATTTCTTGCTGAACACGGAGAGAATGTTCCGGATAGACTGACGAAGAGGCGACCGTTTCTTGTCTCTGTTTCCGGCAGTCGTGGAAGGACCACCTCGGAAACCGAACCGCCCAGTTGAGTGGGTCGGTGGCTTGATCGGCTCGCGGGACGACGAGCTCATCGACTCGAACCTTCCGATGAGCTCCTTCGTGGTGCCTCTGCGCGTCAAAGGGGGTCTTCCGTCGGTAGTATTGCGCGGCAGCGAGAAGTAAGGCCCGTGAGGTTCGACATCGACAGCATCCGAGTCTGCAGCAACCGCTAGCCGGCCGTTTCTTGTGTAGCAGGAAGACATCCGCGATGGATGTCCTGGAGAAGTGTATATTCCATCGTTTCTGGGGCCTAGCGTTTCAATCGAGTCATCTCTGCTCGAAGCCTGAGAACGATCCCGAGATGGTGTCTCGACGCTTCCGGAGCTGCAATGCTCGCTCGGCGTACTTGTCATAGCCAAGGCTTTCGAGTATATGAATGCGATATCTGAGGGGATGTCTCCGTATCCAGACATTTGCAGCACTGTAGAATCCGTAGAGAGCCAGTTGCTGCCTGGTATCCAGCGAGGAGTCAAGGCGGAGGATGGCTGATTCCGTGGTAGTCGCCAGTCTCAGACGAAATGTACGGACAGTATGTCGCACATGTCCGTCTTTCCAGAACCAGTCGAGCCAAACTGCACACTCCTCGTCTCTCTTTCCCGCGCATCACCAACTTCGGTTAGGAACGCGTTGGTCCCGTGCGTCAATGTGAACGAACATAGTATAAATTGCGTACGCGTATCAGAGCAACATTCAAGTTACCAAGAAGAGACCGCCAAAGATTCTAAATTGATAAGTATGTAGATTGGCTGATATGTGCTGTGTCATGTAGCTACAGAGCTCGGCGCAAGGATAAGACACTAGATGCAGGGGAGAATTGAGTTGCCACAGACGCGTCTCGCGGGCGAGTCACGCCTTGGAAATGCTTACGTAAGGACGAAGTAGCATGGTGCGATCGTATCAGTCCGCCAGCAAGAACGAAGTCGACTCATTTCCACTCCACCTCCACGGACAAGTCCATTGCAATATGTCTGGAAAAATAGAGAAGCAACTTGTCGTTTTTGACTTTGACTGGTACGTTTGTAACCTATATACAGCCGTAAGAACTAGCTTGACATCGTGAGTATAGGTCGCTTGCAGACCAAGATTCAGACCGCTGGATCTTTGAGGTCCTCGCGCCCGAGCTGCGCAGGAAGATGAAGAACCTAAAGGCAGAAGTGCAGTGGACCGATCTCGTGTAGGATCCTTTCTCCGGGAGATGAATCGCCATTGACGTACGAAGTGCTCAATCGCTCCGAGAGCTGCACGCGAAGGGCGCTACTAGAGGGGATATTGAAGGCGCACTGAGAAAGATGCCTTTCGTACGTCTTGAACCCCCTGAATTTTTCTGTATAATAATTTGCAACCAGCATCCCGCCATGGTCCGAGGGGTGACAAACCTGAAGGCGAGGTCAGAGCCCCAGACCACATTCTTCTGCTTGTCAAATGCCAATATCGTGTTTATCACCACGATCCTGAAGGTTTGTCGTACGCCATAAATGACTTTGACGATTCCGCAGCTGACGTGTGATTTTGTAGGACAAGGGCCTCGAGAATGTGTTCGAGGAAATTGTCACGAACCCCGCGGAGTGGGATGCGTCCGGTCTCCTAAAGCTCCGCCGGCGGATGGATCCCTCTGGACCTCAACATCAATGCAAAGTCGGCTGCAGTCCGAACATGTGTAAAGGTACGCCAATTTCGGTATCGGCAGACGGAAACTCGGCACGCTGACAATGGGCACAAGGCGAGGAGCTAGAGGCTTTCCTTGACAGACACCAGCACGCTTTCGATCGCGTGATTTATGTCGGCGACGGATCGAACGACTTCTGCCCCGTCTTGCGTTTAAGAAGGTACGCGAATCTGTGTGCTTTCATCCGTCATGGACTCACGATCTGAATTTATCTAGTCAAGACATGGTGCTGTGCCGACGCCACCGCGGCCTCGAGAAACTCATATCCGAGTTTAAAGACGAAGGCCGCTTGGAATGCCAAGTGCGGTATTGGTCAGGCGCCTGGGAAGTCGAGGAGATTTTTGGACAGCTATAACTAACGGTGTCCTCCGCCTTCAACACGGCATCGCCAGGTACAGAGCGAGCAAGATGAATTCTCTGCCAGATGATAGGTACAGCCAGGCGAATATACATTGGGTAGGGAGCTACACCGGGATCAGTCCATGCGACTGGCGCATCCTGATGAATGAAGAGGACATGCGTGATATATCAACGGGCCCTGCGTTAATTGAGTTTGAAGCGTCGCAGCGGGTAAAATCAGGTGCAAATGGAATGCGCGAACGTTAGTTGCTGCCAGATGAGAGTTTTGAAAGAAAGGGACCAAGATTGAAATTGTATGGAAAACGTGCCCATTCCGTCACTGTGTCCACAAGTCCATTCCGCTCTTCCTACGACTATCCTTCGTGCTTGCCTGGCCTTGCGCTGCTGACATTAAATTTCCGGTCGCGAAGACGTTTCCTGACTGGCTGCCCGATGCACTGTGTCCAGAAGGTACGACGCTCGCTCCGTAGAAGGACGGAGGTACAACCTGTGCAGGCGCAGCAACATGGCGCGTCACCGTATTGTGTTGTTGTTGTTGTTGCTGCTGCTGCTGCTGCTGCTGCTGCTGTTGCTGCGCAGTATTGTTGTACGGTCCAAAGCTGTCAGGTTGCATCGGAACGTATAGCGCGCCTATATCTGTACGGCGCTCCAAAGAGTCGAAGGGGGACGACGCCTGCGACTGCTGCGAGTATGTAGCAGCGAACCGGTTCCCTGTCGTCGTCGAGTTGCTGGAGTACGCCTGAGGCGGGCTTGGGATGACATTCGAGCCCGAGCCATATAGGCTGGCACTCTGAGCGTCCGTACGCGCCGCCGATCGGACGTTGGACAAAATAGCCTCACGTCGGTCCTCGTCCACCGCCATCGCCGTCGACGGGTTGAACGAGTGCGCAAGGTGTGAGGTTGGAGGATAGCGGCTCGCAGATCCAGAGTGGCCCCAATTACTGAGACCTTGTGCTGCTGCCAACTGAGCCTGTTGCTCCAAGAACTCCAGCTGAGGGTAGGGCTGTGCGGCTGCGGCCTTCCCTTGTTGCCTCCGCTCCCACTCGCGGATGGCATCATCTCGTTTGAGCACGGGGGTAAGCGCCTTGCGTCCCCCAATCACATCCTGATTCATATGCTGGAGCCGCGCAAGCGCAGGCGGGATGTTGTCCATCATGTTGTTGATCGTGTTCGACCGAGTCCGCGCGCCAGAGTAATAGGAGTTCGACGGAGCAGTGGGGCTTAGGTGCGGTGCGAAGCCACCGGTCGTCTGCGGCTGATGCGCCGCATACTGTGACACATTGGTGTTGACGTTCAGTTGCCCTGTCGAAGCCTGCTGGGCGACCGCGCGTGGGGGCGCCACTGATTGAGACGTGGTTGTGTTGTATTGCTGCTGCTGCCCAGGCAGTGTTTGCTGCGGCGGCGCTGAATACGCAACATTTGCGCCCTCCTGCTGCGATGTCTGCGGCGTCACGTAAGGGTTTCTGTAAACATTCTGTGCCGCCTGCGACGCTGCCTGAGCCTGTGCTGTATACGCTTGATGCTGTGCGAGGTGCTGATTGTACGCTGCTGCATCCTGATAAGCACGAGTACCCTTTGGCTGCGATGGCACCAGACCACCATATGGGCGCTTAGGGTCAGGTCCGGTGCTTGGCGGTGGACTGATTTGCTGAACAGGATTTGGAGTTGGCTAGCGAAATACGTCAGGAACAGAAGCGCGACAGCATGGCACTGACTCACCTGCCACGGTTTCGTGAACTTCTCTCCGGTGATGAACGGGTGCAATTTCGCCTGCTGGGGCGACCAGCGTTGGATGGGGTCCATATTCAGGAGCCCTTGCACGAAGTCAATGAACGCCGCGCGGTGATTCATTTCTGCCGACAGAGAGGTCAATGTCCATTCGTCCTGTGGGCCTCGAGGCGTACCTTTCTCAATTTCATGTTGCTGGCGCGAAGTTGACTTGAAGGTCGGCATTGGAGCCTGCTGGATGATCTCCGGTAACGAACTGGCCTTGAAGTACTGCTTCCCCGGTTGCTCCTGTGTATTGTGTTCGCGAGAGTACTGCTCAATGCTCTTGAGTTTATACTTCTTCTGGCCGTACACATCCACGTAATGGTCGAAGAATTGATTCGTCTGCTTTCCCATGTCCAGCATGTACTGTGGTGGATTGCTAACGAAACGAATTGAGCATTTCCCAGAAAATGGGACAATTCGCACACGCACCCGAGCATCTCTACGATCCTTGTGATCTGATTGTACTCACTCGTACCAGGGAACAGGGGTAGTCCTAGGAACAGCTCGACGGCGATGCAGCCCAACGACCACATATCAATCGCAGCGGTATAGGAAATCCCCAGTAGGACTTCCGGCGAACGATAGAATCGGGACTGGATGTATGTGTAGACAGTCTGCCGCTCATGACACGCGGAACCAAAGTCAATAACCTTGATTTGCGGCGATTGGAGCCTGTATCCGTGTCTAAGCTACGCCACATTGCACATAGTGAGATACTCACGACTTGAGCAGGATGTTCTCCGGCTTTAAGTCACAGTGGATGAGACGTGCGTCTTTGAGTATAGTCAACGCATCGAGGAGTTGTGCCGTGAACACCTTGACAAGCTGGGTGCTGAGGCCTTGGAATTGATTCTGCTTGATCAGCTCGTACAAGTTGGAGGACAGCAGTTCGAATACAAGGCACAAATGATTCTTGTGGATGAATGAGTCATGTAATCGCAAGATATGGTGCTCGTCTTGGGGGTCGCATGAGTTATTGAGCTGCCGGAGAAGATGAGCCAAAGCGGAAGATACATATAGAGGCACGCACCAGCTCTAGGATCGTGACTTCCATCATGCTCTGATTGAAATACGCAGGTTTATTCTTGACGACCTTGACCGCCACAACCTCGTGGGTTTTCATGTTCTGGCACTTGACGACTTGCCCGAACGTGCCTTGGCCCAAGATATCCAGAATCAAGTACCTATGTCACGGACCCTGATTGAGTATCCTTTCACAGAAGCCATGCTGACTTCACGACGTACTTGTGACCCTCATCCGTCCCCAGCCAATCATTCACATATAGGATGTAGTCATAATCCTCATTGTCGTAGCCTTCGTTGTGGACCGGCTTACTCGGCTTGGTCAGGACTCGCCTCGGGTTGTGTGTAGATTCGTATCGGAATTGTGGGTTGCAGATGTGATAGGTCTCAATAATGTTGGTTGTCAGCTGTCTGAGAGGCTGTATACGGCGACGAAATCAGTGAACTTGGTCTTCCGTAAAGCGTAGTGAACATACCGAGAGGTAAGTCCCACTAGCATCCATGCGCCGGCCAACCGGTAGAGTATTGACAACCGGCAGCAGATCACGACCATCCCGTACGCGTCGTAGTCCCGACGCACGGCGCTTGGCAGGAGGCGGTTCCACTACCATTGGCTCTTGCTTGATATATTCCTGCTTGACGTATTCTTGCTTGAAATACTGCGGCTGGGAGCTCTGGTGCCCGTATGAGAGTGGAGTCGCCGGCTGCGAGATCGACGTCTGCCGCGCCGACCGATGCGCTTGCAAATTTTGTGAAGACGATGGGGCAGGACTGGTAGTGTCCATGGGATAGCCAGACGAGTACACAGAGGATTGCATGCCGGATTGCGGAGAGTATGCGGAGGGAATCGGTGGTGTCAAACTCTCACCCTTCACCTGCGAATGTGATCGCGAGTGCGGCTGATAAGCACCAGATTGGAAACCCCTTTGAGCATCGGCCGAGGGTGAGTAAGGATACGTAGATCCGCCTGACGGAGAGCTGTATGGATTCTGCGGGGGGGAATACGGATCTAAGAGATTTGTGTTATGGTTGGCACGGCGAGGAGAACGCGGCGCTCTGGAAGACGCGCTCTCGTGCGTTGTCTGGGCACGTTTGGGCTGGTGGCCGCCCGATGTTACGAAGTAGGCATCCTGGTACGGGTCAGCAAGCGCACTCCCAGAGTTGGCAATGTTGGCATTCGACGCAGACAGCGACGGTTGTTGATATGCCACACTGGGTGGGTAGAGCGCGTTTGCCTGGTGCTGCATGCCCTGTGGAGTGTGACGCTGGCTCGCATCTGGCTCGATATTGAATGCCCCCTCCAGGTCTTCTTGCATATGGTGGCGTCGCCCCCGCGAAGACGCTGTCGTTGCCCCACCGTACGATGCGCTGCGGGAGAGCTGGCTATTCGAGGCGTATGGCAGCGAGCTCATTCCGTACTGTTGGTCCTCGTCCAAGAGCTGAGAGATACGGGGCTGCCGAGAGGTGCTGCTGTTGGACTGGTGGACGGGCGGTAGGCGATTCCCTTGTGTTCCCGATTGCGGGGGAGGCAACGGGGGCCCCTGGGAGTACAGATAGGAAGCCTGGGCGGCAGATTGCGCCGCCTGCGCGGAAGAGGAGAATGAGTCGTGAACGGACGGGTTGTGCCAGCGGGGGAGGTCGAAATCGTCGTTGGTGCTAGTCATGTAGGCCAAGAGTTCGGGTTCCGACATGTAAGGGGGTGGAGCTGGTGGTTGCGGCGCACGCCGTCGAGCCTGCGGGGGTCAGCGAAGGGCTTGTCGTGGTGAATGGTCAAGACGACGAGGACGAACGGGTATGGAGTGCCCGCAGTGACGGTAGGGCGAGCGCCAGGATGCACCGCGCAGCCAGATGACAAGCGACGAGCGTACAGCCCTCCGACCACACCAGCCGCTATCGATTTCAACGATATATCCAGATTGTCGCTCGATGATGCTCTTTGTTGTAATTATCTACAGTACATAACATGCCAGACAGCTATCTGGAATCCTACCCCAGCGATCCTCGCCGCCGAAGGCGGGACCTCAGGAAGGTTAACCTTCCGCCTCTTTCAACGCAGATATCGCAGCCTTCTCTACAGCAAGAAGGAGCTTCGCACCCTCTCCCAATGTCTGAACGGACGGAGGGACGTCTATGCTCAGGAATATCTGTTTCTTGAATCTCCTTGCTGCGCGGCGGTAATGAGAGCGGCAATCGGCACAACGTGTATGGTGTATCCGGTAGTTACGACAACCAAAGTCAGCGAACGTGTCATGCGTGCACGGGAATAAAATGGACGTCACCAAGACGTTGAGCCATCGACAACGCGGCGTCGGAGCTTGGGGTGCGGTAGAGATGTGTCGCTGCACCAGGTGTCATTGACTGTCGTCTCAAGTTAGCGGCACAAGGTACAAGATGGGGCAGGCTCGTCACTCGAACGTCTCTCTCTACGCGTTACTCACGTCTCTGGCAGGCATTGCGCACGCCCAGTCTTTTGAGAGACATCCTTGCGACGGCGCGATGTCCACCTCCTCAGGTGGTACGTCGGTCGTACCGACCCAAACCATGTAGGAGTCGACCAATTGTGTCGTCCGAACAGCCAGAGGAGGCAGATGAGGTTCAGCAGAAGGAACATAGGTTGTCTTTACGTTGATGCGAGGCTGCATTGCTGCTGGCGTGCCCTGTTGTGCCGGCGACATCGTGAACGTCGACGGAACAGTCGAGATGATTGCTGAGCATGACAGGTGCCTAGCATTGCGCGCCACCCGCTTCCGCTGCGGCGCTTGGAGGCACCCTATTCAACCCGACCCTTCTGTCCATCTGTCCAAGTCTCCCCAACTCACGACCACCATGGCCTCAACCCAATCCCAGCGGAAAGGCGGTGTTGATGCCCAGGGAAATGTAAGGTGCGGATGTGGAGAGATTACACCAAGGAAAGTGGGTGGTCCGTTGAGTAGTAATCCTGGCAGGCAAGTGCCTCCGGCCCGTTTTCGGTCAAACGTAACTTGAGACGCTCACCGATCTCGCAGGGCATACTATACCTGTGTTTCTTTTCCTCCGACCAAGAAGTGTAAATACTTTGGTTGAGTATTGTGCCTGTTCCCGCACAAAGCACTGCGTTCTGACCCTAAAACGCTATCCAGTCTGGGAAGATGATCCTGTGTTCCAACATAGTCTTCCCGCGCATCAGACGCCTACACCTGCTCCCACTCAACCTGTCCAGAACACTCTTCCGCCTCGTCAGATTCCCCGGCCGTCGCAACAGCAGCGTGCGATTGATGCTCGGACACCACTCCCGGTGACCCCTCAGAAGCGTCCCCGATCACCTTCCCCCCCTCGTACTCCTGGCGCTTCGAGGATTGTCTATCACCGTGCGCAAGATGGTTCGGGTTCGGGGCTGGATTCACTAGCCAGGCGCCCTCTATCCAGTTCATTGACTCCTGCACAGAAGAAGCACCGACTCGAAACCATACAGGCTGGGCTCGCCTCGCCAGCAGCATCTCAGACTGACTCGTTCGAAGTCGGCGCCGCGCCATCAGAGTCCCAGGTGAAGGATCAGAATGCCATTTATGATTACGAGTTATCCGGATCTCAACCTTCGGAGCAGAAGGTGGATATGCTCGGGGCTTCTCAAACACTGGGGTCCTCTTATTCACCCAGTCCAGAGCTTGTCCACGTCGCAGTACAGGCAGATCCCATCGAGACATCCACCGAGTCGTCAGACACGGCTAGCGAGGCCCTAGTCAAGCCAGACCTATCAGATGAGGACTATTTCTTTGCGCCGCCGGCGGACACAGATCCCGAATTCCCCGCTGCCCGGGCATTCTCCCCCTTCCGGTTGCCGAATCTCTCACAGGAGCCTCCGCACACGCCCACCCGCCCGAGCCGTGCAGCCTATGGGAGCGAGCACGGACTCCCCACACCGCCGCAGAGCTCCCATACGGTAGCGGAGGCGGGGCCGTACTCCAAGCAGGATCATCCAGAATCTCCAACGCGCAACAAGGGCAAGGGTAGAGCGGACGGTGTCAACGGGCCTACATGGAGCAGGGTTCAGGCAGAATATGTAAGCGAGTGCCTTCCGTCACGCAACGATTGGCATTTTGACCCTTGCCTCGCAGGAGATGCCGCTTCGCCAGCATGTGGCTACGGAGGCTGAGGGTGGGACCTTTGTTGCCCCCTCCTCAGTTAGTGCCATCATCGAGCAGACCCCTGGTCTCCCGGCCTTGGCTAATTATATTCTGACGTTGAAGCAGAAGGTCGAGAAGCTGGAGAGGAGGAACACGGCGCTGGGGAAGAGCCTCGAAGCAAGAGACGGCAGAGTTAAGGAGCTGGCGGCAGAGAATGAACTGTGAGTGTACATGATATTGCCTCCGTGGTCTACCGTGCTCATGTGCTACGCACATGTTCAGATTGAAGACACAAGTGGAGAAGCTGAAGGAAGCTATTAGCCTTCTGTGACGGCTACGTCGTGATGTGAATTATCTGTAAATTTCGTACTCGTGCCGATGCCCGCCTCGCTATGGTTCCTCCGGCGCCATCGCTGTTGTTTTTTGTCCTCTGTGTGCGTCTCATGTATTTTTGTTCAGGAACGGTCTCTCCATATCACATCCACTTTTGCGAGATTCACTATACTTGGATCGGAGCGCCTCACAACCGAGACCACTGCTTTCCAATACGTTGTCAGATCTTTTCGCATTTGTTGTTTTATCAGCATTCTTGTTGTCACTATAGGGATATATGCTGCGCCGCTAGTCTGCGCGCAGTTTAAATGACAGGTGGCTTTCCTCGACATAACTCATCAGCCTCTTTGATGGGCATGTCGTGCTGTGTGATTTGATGATAAGTTGTCTCCTGTCACAGAACTCTCAGCACGCCCACCTTGATTCGATCTATCAATGGCAACATTCTGAGTCAAAATTTACGCGCTCAGACATGGTGCCTTTGAGAGTGAGTTTAGGGGAACATATCTCGGCTGTAGACGATGTGCCTTGCCGAGACCTCTGCCGATGTCTTGTCGAACCGCGACAAAAATCTCGACTTCTCTGCATGGTGTTTCAAGATGGCAGATTCTCAAGGACACATGCCCGCGGCTCGCGGTAGGATGTCCGGACTAATGTTGTGCCATTCTGAGACTCCTGCATTCACATCAGTCACTACTTACTATGTCTAGGCTCCCGACTGCGCCCACAAGTTGTCAAAGGATGACTCGCGATTGGCAAGAATGTAGCCTTATGTGCCGCCTCCATGCTGGATGGGGTCAACGGTGTACCGCGAGGCTAGGCTCCAGATGCGTCCCTCAACTAACATAGCGGCTCGTATCTCTCACATTGTAAATGGTAGGAAGACAATAGCCCCTTTCACGTGCTCCACGGGTTAGCAGGTATGACGGTCGCGGGGGTGAGTTATACCATGTCTTCCCGCATTTATTTTAGCCATCGGTCAAGTAGCAGTAAGATTGCCATATGTAGACCGGACCAACAATCGCGCCATAGCGGCTTCCCTTCTGGACTAGAGTTATGCCATGTAGATTCCAGACACGCACTTAGCTATTCAGGAGCGACAATGTGCTCGACGTATTTGCATAATGCATGCGCCAGTAATGTCAAGTGAAGGACGTGTTCGCTTGCTGCGAGGTGGAATATCGGACCAAGTACGCATCTTGGACACATGATAGTCGGCGGTACAAGCCCTCAGCTGCCTTGCTAATTGCTTCGGGGTTCATGCTGAGGATGGGGATGAGCGGTGGCTGTGGCCTTTGCTCCCGGACCGTCATACCCTAGGCGTTGCATACATTTAGTCGACGTCACCGCGGCTTTCCAATGCGCTGACACGCGAGAACGACCCGAGAACGACAGCATATAACGAGTATCGCGTAGTGTTGAATGGGCAGGGACACTGCTCAAGGGGAAACCGGAGAGGCGCCGTCAGAGGCTGGTTTAGCAGCTGACGCGCATGCATTGCATCCGAAAATATCAATGGCGGTGATCTTCGCCATGTCTAAATTGTAAAGAAGCTGCGATAGTTCATATGGAACAAAAAGTATGAAATGGACGCACCTCGATCGGCGGAGGTTGTCAGCGAGGTACAAGAAGGCAGTCGGGTTCCGTCTGTTCCACAGGTTCGGGACTTATCGCTTGCAAGTCAAAATAGCTTGCCGCCACCTGGGGACGGGTCCAAATGGCTCCCCGGTAAATGTGTGGGATCCGTGGAACCTGGTCGTTATCGTCTAGTTTAATGGGCTATTGCTACCGCTCAAGCGGTCATCACGCCGAGACTTTCAGTTGTAACTCAGCCGAGCTTCGAGGTATCATTGCGTGCCGAGACCTCGACTGAGAACGGCGGCCACACGCGATATAAACTTTCTGCACACATGGCGTCGTGCGCCTCGTTCCAGCATACACTACAACTTCCATTTGAGGATCTTGAGATTTAGGAAATGCGACGTGTCTTTGTAAACCGAAGACGCCCGCAGGAGCAGTATCTCTCACCTTCATTGGCTGGCCGTAACAGTTGCTTCAGAGACGGTGCATTCTGCACCATGTTTTGTATGAGCACATATATACACTATAGCAAACAGTATCAACATCACAGATGGCAATACAGGGTATGCTCGTGGATGTCGTGAAATGTGTGATGCGATGAATCTCATGACAATGCAGACGAAGGCGAACTGTAAGCGTACAGTGTGTCATGAGCGATGATTGGCGAATGGGAAATTGTCCAATGCGTGTCCAAGGAAGGTGATGCCTGGGACGTGGTAAAGAGTAGCCAAGACAGGGTCACGCGTGCGTCCGAAAGATGTGGGGTGCGAAAAGCGCGAAAGAATGGAAACGCAGATCGCATGCAGGGACTAGCAGAAGATCCTACGCAGCCATAGCTTGAATCTGGTCCACCAGCCGCCCTGCCAACCAGCGGAGCGCAACCTTGGGCCTACCCACATTGTACCCGTGCCCACTCTGATGTCCTGTCTTCCAGCCGGCACCTCTGCGCCTTCTTCTATGTCAATGGGTCGACTATTCTCTGGCTTCACAGTGAACCTCGGCAGCGTGGTTGGGGAAATGAAGGAAGGGAAGATGCTGAGCAATGTCATGTACTCCTGATTGGGTAGATCGGGTGTTGTCCAGATCCGCGTGTATCCTTCGGTCTCAGAGAGATCGAATGCAGGCCGTCTGGGGGCCATTTCGCCATCTCTTGGTGTAAGCGGAGTTCCAGGTGAGTCAGCTGATGATGAGCCGGACGTTGATAATTGTACCGATGTGTTGAAATAAGAGTACGACGTTGATAGGGTGGGCGTGTCCAAGAATGGATCACTCGGAGCTCGGGGGCGTTTGGTTTGTGTCCTTGAGGAGATGGGTGGAACTTTCTGTGAACGAGCCGGAGCCGATATGTCAGATGGAAGAGGTTGCGATTGCGACCGGGAATGTATTGGCGACAAAGGAGTAAAACCCGGAGAGGGTGCGGGGCTATTTGACGCAGAGGAAGGCCTATAAGACGGTGCCTCTTCGAATCCAAGAGCCTGATACACGCGTATGTCAATATACAGAACCCACAGCACCTGATAGACCTTTCTTACCCCTTTGAGAACGTCAATGGCCTCGAGCATGAAGTCTTTCCCGCTACACAGCGGATAGATCCGAGGAAGCTTCAAGTCAGCTCTAAAACGTGGGTACAGTGAACGCAAAAACTCACGCGGCTTCTTTGAACACGGCATCGTCAATTTCCCACTCGATTCTAAAGGCTCCCGCTCCGCCGAGATGTTCTGGAACGACCTGCAACCTCATGACCGCCCATAGCCCTTGGAAGAATGGCTTGGTACCAGGCATCCCAGTGGTACACCATGTCTGCACAAACCGTTCAAATCGTTCGTATCGCTCCTTCTTCGCCAGGGGACCGTCCGGGTCCGCACGCGAATGAGGCATCAACGATCCGCCAGGATTAATAGCAGCAAGATGAGCTCTGAATTCTGCGTCGCGTCGAGCGTTGACGCTTGCGTGGTATGCCGCTCGGATAGATGCCTGTAACCGAGCGTAGGGTGCACGCTGCGAAGGTGGCAGCGTAGCCAGGGTCTGTGTCATGAGACGACCTGAATTGTCATTTTGGTCAAAATACCTGAAGAGGAGCAAATGAGATTCGAGGAAACAGAATATGGAAAGGCGTTACCAAGCCCGGCAGAGTTCCGCGAACTGCTCAAGATCACTGCGAGCGGGCTGCGAAGGTGTGAGAGAACGAGATGATGGAGGAGGGGTCATGCGCGATGTGCGATTCCGGGAACGGGGGGAAATGGGTGTGGTAGGTCCAGATGGAGAATACATTCGGATCGGAGACGCGGAAGTTGTGGAAGGTAAATCTTGAAGGAGCGTTTCTGATACATCTTTGCTATCGAATGGTGAGGTCTGCTTCGCAGATAGAATGCTCGTGCGTATGGGTAACGGCGGAGGGCGTGGACGGGGTGCCTCCAGTCGATATGACGACACAGACATTGTGTAAGAGTATCTTAACAAGCCAACATGGACTGTAGTTCGGGGAAGATGAAATTTCGGAGATATCCAGGAGCGCAGCGCGTCAAGCCCACGGTGTCGGGTTTCACAAGTGAGGGGTCATGAGAACAAGAGTGAGGTATCGTCTTTAGCAATGTCGAGAACCACTATCCAAGCGTTGATAGGGGTCGCAAGAAAGAGGGACTTCAAGCTGGTTCTGCCCTGGCTAGAGACTGACTGCAGAGGGCTGAAGCTGGCTCGAGCTGGCGACAACCGCAAGGCCCCACAGGCAGAGCGCCACGTGGCCCTCGCGTGGCTGGCCCAACAGACCGTAGTATTGACCGTTGGCAGCCACAAACTTGCCCAGCTTTTCTCACTCTCTAATCTTGTATCTTCTCGCACTAGGGGGTAGATCCTCGAGCTGCCAAGGAAAATTTCTACATGTTCAAAGCCCACTGTTGCGCCCTGCTTGACACGTGGACACCGCTGGACCTACCGAAGTCTTTGTCAAGTTGAAATTTACGATAATCATGTCAGATGCGCCTTCGCCAATCGTGCAATGCCTGCAAGCCTACTACGCTGATTCATAGACGGCCCTGCCGGCGGAGATCCCAAATCTGCTGCAGGGGAAGACCTAGTATCAAAGAACTTCCTCTTGGATGCGTCAGCCAGATAATGGTGGCAACTCCCTTCACATTCACTGGTAGATTCGAAGGCCTAGCAGGTAACACGCTCGCGTTCCCTAATCCCACAATTTATGCCGAATCTCCTCTATTGCCCTTGCTATGACTGAATTTGGTGCCTAGCCTTCGACGCAATCAGGGTCATTCATCGGCATAGTCCTTATAGCTGCCTCGCCACAGGGTCCGCGAGAAGCCGAGGAATATCAGAGGATTACGACCGCAATTCTAATGACTATTGTATGACCACCGCCTTCCGCTTCCATGCTACAGAGACGTACGCCGTTATCCCTTGCCATGACAGCTCGACAATGATGATAGGCGGTGTCCACCAGTAACACTGAGACGCTCTTGAACTACATGTTCTGAGTTCCAGCTGACACTCAAGAGACTATGGCCTCGGACGAAGGTTCGGGCCGCGCTATTCTCCGCATCTCAAGGTTCGTTTGGTAACCCCCTTCTCTGTCAACTTCGGCAGTGGATAAGACATGCCAGGCGGCAGTGAATAGCGGGCCATGACGCTAATGCTCGTCATACTGACTTCTCCAGACTGAGAGCTATATGCTCCCCGCATGCGTCGAGTGACGCCAGCCGTTTCGTGCCTTGGATCCTATGACTACCATATGTTCTGGGTGCTTTAATCGCTATCGCTATCTCTTCTGTGCGACGTCCGCTGACCACTTACAAAATGCTTCGGCCGCGCATGACTGTCATTGGTACAAATCCAGCGCTTCGTTGTGACCGATGATCGGACTGTTGAACTTCGATGATCTCCTACGATAGCGGCGGATTATGCTGAATTGTACTCAGCCTCCTGGTACATGCTCAGCTTTTGATTGCAGCCGGTATTCAAACTCCAGCTTCGGCCGCAAGGTTTATTGTCCATCCATATCGCCTAGAAATCTCGACCAATGTTGTAAAGAAAACGACTCTGACTTTGTTTCAATGGCTCGGGCAAAGTGCTCCCGCTTTTGAGCGCTTTTCGTATGGCTCTTCCCTGACAGGATTCATAGTTCTGTCTACGGCCTCGTGAAACACCCGCGCGGTTCAGGCCCTCCGTGCTCGTCGCTTGTTCCAGACCTCTTTCCGTTTCAAGACATCTCTATGGAGCTGCAATTGATAATACACCGGCTGGCTGACCCCAATGCGTATGCGCCACCGTCATTACTGCCCGTATAGTGCCGATGTTGATTCTGGTGATCCGAGGAATTTCCTCTTGATCCCTCCGTCTCCTCCCGGTGAAGGAGGGATATACGACTGACTGCTTGAACACTCTGCACCTTTGTGTGGTATTGTGAGAGGATTCGATCGAGTACATAGTCTCGATCGATTACTACGATCTCGACGGCGATATAGATGCATCGTTCAGAGGTCTTTGCTATCCACCTCCCAACACCAGCGCCCGACATGCCCGCCCGACCGTAATCTATCAGAAGGCGCATCCCTGCAGTCTTACTGAGTAATTGTCCATATCCTGCTCGGTAACTACACAGTGCGCTGATTTCGGCCTGCCTAGCCAGTGCAGCAAGGATATCCGAATCTGTCACGGTTGGATTGACCGCAGTGATGGGCTTGCGGCTCGGTAAATTAGAGATCACCATCTCAGAATTACGCTGCGTGTTTGCTGGACCCATGTGCAACACAAGCGAGTATAGACAAGGCTAAGGCACAACGCATACCCGAGCATAACGTCTGCCATTGCGGCCATCAACTGATGTCTCCGCATTCATATACGGGTCCAGCGAACTCGCATTTGCGGGCACAGGTGGCGTCACGGGGCGGGGCACTCGGCACTCGGCATCGCCGCTCCATCGTAGAACAACCCTGGGCCCGCTGCGCGCCGTGGCACACAGCGCGCATACAAATATGGTTTCACCGCCATCTATCAGCAATGCGACGATATGAAATTGTTGCTTGTCCGCGCCGAAGTGCCCGGCGCGCTTTCGCTGACTCGTCATCCGCCTCGCCTTTCGTCGGGGAGGCGGCGGCATCATTGCAATCACGCAGTCGAGTCAATGTCAACCTGGCGCGAGCAATCTGACATCAATGTGAAATGGGCTAGAAGGGAGAGGGTAGACTAGCAACGGCTTTGTCATTACGTATTGGGGCCCGCCACGTCCATTGGGTGCGGGCGCGGGGGTCCGCCGCCAGGGTGCCCCGCCAGATGTTCTGCCAGGCTTGCCAACCAGGTTGCAGGCAGGGTACCGTCGAAGCCCCCGCATTCTGTGCCTGGGGTCATGCACAGAGACGGTCGACTTGGCACGCGCGTGGATTGCCGAGCGCGCGTGGGCTGGTAATTAGTACAGCCGCATTTCGTCACCGGTCCACCATTCTGGATCCTGGGTCTGGGACTTATCTGGGGTCGTGGCCTATTAGACAGCGCGATTGTGACCAAGACCTTTTACGGATATCTGATTGCACGCGCAACCCTCGCGGAAGCCAATATGGTGCTCCAACAACACTGAACCCAGTTCACAAGGGACACCTCGGCCCTATCTGTGTGGCAAGCGGGTGCAACGCTATCGCGCACCTCATCGGCGAGTAGGAGCACGTCTGGATGGATCATCCTGCACCATCCCCTCGATATCGCTGGAATTCACTTGGCCTTGCCTATGTGCATATGGCGAGAGGTGCGTCGACGGTGCATTGAACACGACATTGCTTCGTGGTACCGATCGCCGGGGAGTTTGATAGACACGGATGTGCTCAAATGCATTCGAGCATTCCCTCGGTCTCTCCGCTCACACCTGGCCCGAGGGAGCGTCCCGACCCGCCAAACCCGCGTTCGTGCAATAGCCTATCTGGATCTCCTGCCCTTGACGCTTCGAAGCTGCCCGGAGCACTGCTGTCCACACGGCGGGTATGAGAGCGTGGAGGCACGGTTTCGCGGGTTCCCTCACTTGTCGTGCAGCCGAACCTATGGAACGTCGGGTGGCGAGAACGCTCCATGATATGTGGCAGTACAAGACGGTAGGGTGCAACGCCATCTGGAACCTTTCGCGCTGTGACCGCCGGTATAGGGCGCACATTGCCAGATCAGCGGGTGACAGGGCCATTGAGGCTGGTTAGTAGTAGCGATGGCGAGAGCAACTGTCCAAAAATGCAAGCCGATAGATATTATTACACTGCTGCAAGCAATCCGCAGCAGGAGTAGGACGCGGTGCGTATAGAACCCGGTCGACCGAGAAGACGTGCCATATGGGCGACAGACACCGATGCCGTTGTCGGACTCCCGGACACTCCCGTGTAGAAGGGTTGCCGGCTTCGGCGGGGAGCATCAGGAGCCTGTAGAAAGTCGACTTGTTTGTTTAGCACATGTGACAGCAGGGGCAACGAGATTGAATAAGAAGTCGTCGATCGTTAGAGACAAATAGACAGTGCGCGGCAAGAAGGATTTTGGCGGGGGCCGGTACGTGAAGACCCAAACTGAATTTCGGGCTTTTTTGCCCTGCTCTAGGAAGGCCAGGTGAGCTCAACAGGCGCTTGGGCGGCACGCGACGCGCAAGGTGCCTACGCAGCAAGCAGTGCTATGTTTGAGAATGGATCTCATCAGTCGCCAGAGAACAGCTTATGGTGACAGCAGGGGTTAATCTACCCGACATGGAGGACTCCAAAGTGATCTGAGCTGTGGGATGCACTGGATTGCACGGTGAGAGACTTTCGGGATACATGGAGTGTTCTGAATGCGGGCACTGCAGACACCAGAGCAATGGAAAATGCCGCCGACAGGATAACGTCAGCGAGACTAGGTTTGGCGGGACACCATAAGATCAGGTGGGCAGCCAATCGGGGCAAAAGGCGTAAAAGTCGGAGCGGGGGTGGACGAGAAAAGATGAGCGATCATAGGGTGGGAGGGTTCCACGGAGAGGTCGAGGAGAGAATTCGAGCCATGAGACGGGAGAGAAACAGGAGAAAAATGGACACGCTGGAGTTTGCGCTGAGATTGAGTATAGGGTGAAATGGGACAGATGGAATCGAGTGGGATGACAGAGATGATTGATGGGTGTGCCCAGTTTGCCGGGGAAGCCGTCCTTCCTTGGGCAGCGGTCGGACGTTGAACTGGAGTTGCAAACAAAACGCGTTCCTGCCTGATTACAGATCTCCACAGGAGGATGATATAAAGAGGGATGACCTGGTGGCTATCGGGATCTGTGGCTTGTCACACTGTCCGCGCCTTCTCTGCCAGTGCCGTCGTTGCCTCGCGCTGCACCGCGCCTATCGTAGGAGGTACTTGAGCGTGGGTTAGACTGTCTGCCCGCTCCCATCCCCGGATAGAGCAAGCACAGCTCGCCGACGTCGAGCACCTACAGACACACAGCGGCGTCGCGCCCAGGTGAAACGCAGCTGTCGAGGGTAAGTGCAGCTGCTGATCAAGTGCGCAGCCCGCGGCTTATAACGCTCGCCCTCCCCGCGTGTCTGTCGCCAGACATTACCATTCAGCCGCCCCTAGCCGCTGCCACCCGCCTCGCCCTCGCTGACATCTGCGTGCTCATCGTACTCCGCGACGACCAGGATGGCCCAGGCTGCATGGCTGCCGCTCTCGGCAACGCCCGAACGCCGATCAGAATTTGGTATGTAATGAATGATCGCGCCTGAACGCGTCCAACTGACCTCCCTCTCCTCCTCCCATCTCCTCGCCGCCCCCCTCGCCCTCGTCGTCGTGCGTGTCGTCGGCGGACAGATATCCTCAAGTCCTCCGCCGCCGCCCACCACGTCCGCGACTCGCGCAGGATGTCCATCGACTTCAGTCCCTCGGGCGGTCCGGCCGGCATCTACGGCCAGCCCGACCTCGACCATACCTTCTCGTCGCTGCAGACCCCGGACTTGCCCAGCGCACCCTCGCATCCGCACGGCGGCCAGCGCATGCAGCTCACCCCGCACGCGCTCGATCGCGCCGATGGGCTCGACGTCTCGGACCACTCAGGCTACGACATCTTCTCAAACTCCGCTTCATCGGGCTCGCTCTCGAACCAGCGCTACAGTGCAAACGCCTCGTCTTCGTCCCTCGCGCCCAATTATAGTCTCGGCGTCGACTCGATGTACTCGCAGGGCTCCTTTGCCGATCCGATGCCCCCCTTCCACAACCCGAGCTATGACATGATGGGTGGCATGCCTTCATCATACAGCAGCGGCAAGCCATCACCGCTGACGCCGAGCGACAACATGGCCAATCTCCCGCCTCAGTCGGGCTTCCCGTTTAATGGACAGACGAAAGAGTACCCCACACATCATGGCTTCCACGACGTGCTCGATCGTCGGCTATCGAACGTCAGCTCCGGGAGCTACCAGTCGGAATTTGGTGGTGATGAGTATGGCAACATGGGCATGAACTCTGGCATGGGCCTCGGCTTCCCCCACTCTGGTGTCCAGCAGCTGCAAGAGCGCATGCCGCGGATGGCGCTTGACCCGCGATACCCGTCGTCTGTAATACCTCCGCTGTCTGTCCCGCCGCACATGCACCAAAATCACAATTCTGACCTCATGCGGGGCGTTGCTCCACATGCAACGCACTACCAGTCTGAGAGGGGCCTTCCGTACGACCAGTTCATGAACCCTGGCTCGCATGTCGACTACCGGATGCAGGGCGTCGACGAGACGCTCTCACAGCATATGCGCCTTCCGGGTGCGGCTACTGATTTGCAAACCTTCATTCGGTAAGTGATATGCTTGGTCATCACATTTCTGTGATATGAATACTGGCCGTGCCCAGCCCGTACCTGGACCAATACGTGCGCACGCCGAACCGCCTCGCGTTCGGCGAACGCACCGTGATCGTGATGTCGAGCAAGGTGGCGCAAAAGTCTTACGGCACGGAGAAGCGGTGAGTGTTTTTCGCGAGGAGGCCGAGTCATGTGCCTGATTAGATCTTACAGATTCCTCTGCCCCCCGCCTACCGCAATTATGATCGGAAATTCGTGGTGGTCAGATGTGCAGAGGCGTGGCGAGGAGCCGAAGCTTTGCCCGCCGCGCGTCGTGGTCTCCATCTCAGGCGAGCCGGCCCCTCAGGAAGGCTCGATCGAGTGGACAAGCGCGATGGGCAAGGCGTTCGACGTGAGCGACCCACCGACAGGCACGACCTATATTGGGCGCTGCGTCGGTAAGCAGCTCTTCATCTCGGACGTTGATGAGAAAAAGAAGAAGGTCGAGGCGCTCGTCAAGATCATGGCGCCCGCCTCGGAGGACGAGCCCGAACGCATCATCGGGACGTTCCCCAGCCGGCCCATCAAAGTCATCAGCAAGCCCTCCAAGAAGAGGCAGAGCGCGAAGAACCTTGAGTGTAAGCTCATATCGCCTCGGCATTGCGTTCCGCGCTGACGCCGGCTTCCTGCTATACAGTGTGCATTAATCACGGATCTACGATCTCCTTGTTCCACCGTCTTAGGTCCCAGACGGTGTCAACGAAGTACCTCTGCGTCTCGGGCTCGGGCTCGTCGTTTAAGGGCTCGGATGGCGCCCCCTTGATGGGCATTGATCAGCGCTCTCGAGGCCAGACGCCCTCGTTCATCGCGAGGACAGCCAGTTGGGGTGCGTACCTCATCTTGATTTGTTACGGAGATATCCTTTCTGACAAAGCACCAGATCCCTTCATTATGTACATTGTTGATGTGAACAAGCCGGCAGGCGGCGTGGACTCTCCACCGCCGCCGCCGCCGCAGCCCGAATACCCCTCGCCACCACCGAATGCAATTGCATTCACAAACAACGGGTCCCAGATCCCCGTCTACTACAATCAGACGGTGGTCCTGCAGTGCCTTACATCGGGCGTCGTCAGCCCAGTGCTCATCATCCGCAAAGTTGATCATCAGACGACCGTGGTTGGCGGAGGCCTGCAGGAGGGCGCCAAGGGCGTTGCAGACCACTACTGCGCGCCCGGCGAGGTGTGCGGGGACCCCGTCTCGCAGCTGCACAAGATCGCATTCGAGGTCTTCGACCCGAACAAGGGTGCGCCTGAGCCAGGCACGCCCGGCGCGAGCGGCGCATTCCTCTCGTGCATGGGCGAGAAGGTGAACACCTACCGCCCCGTCGAGGGCCGCCAGTGGAACACCGTGCCAGTGCCTGCGCGCGAGTCCGATTCGCCGGGCGCGGCCCCAGGCTCGCCCACGGCGACAACGCCGACGTCAAGCACGGGCTCCGCGGACTACTTTGGTGCGGGTTCGAACAGTAGCGCGCCGACGTCGCCGGACCCAGGCGAGTTTCCCTCGAATGACGGTGGCCGCGTCAAGAAGCCGAAGCGGGGCTCGTCTAGTGGCGGCGGCAGTGGCATCACGAAGGCTAGCTCTCAGAAGGGCCGGCGCAGGCCGAGCTCGGCAGGCTCTGCGGGCTCCAGCAGACGCGGTTCTGGCAGCGACTCGTCGGCATCGTCTGGCGCGCTGTGGCAGGTTGATATTGGCGAGACAAGCGTCTGGACGATTGTCGGTACCGGTAAGCATCAGATCTCCAGAATCGCGTCCCGCGACTGTCGCCTTAGTACGGCGCGCTGACACGATTTGTGCAGACCAGATCAGGTACAACTTCTATGTCCCGCCTGTGCTGTTCGATCAGCAGAGCGCAGCACCGAACGGCTCGTTCCCGATCCCCTCTAAGCCTGTGACGCCCTTCCCCGGCGTCGTCAAGTACCTCCCGCCTGACCGTGCGTCCGAGGCACCAAAGTCGAACTGCGCTTCGTCGCGCGCGGTGCTGGCGAAGCCGAACCCGCACGCATCGAAGATGCTCACCGTCTACGGGGAGAACTTCTCCAAGGCAGATCCCGTCACGGTGTTCTTTGGCTCGGACCCCTCGCCTTACGTCGAGGTGCGGTGCACGGAGGTGCTGGGCTGTCTGCCGCCGGAGACGCAAACGTCGAAACGCAGGCCTGTCATCCTGGTGCGGCATGATGGTGTCGTGTTCCCGTCGAACGTTTACTATCCGTGATCTGCTTTGGCCTTATTTTATGATGTCTCTTCGTGCTCGTATGGGTCGTATGCTTGCATCTGTTCCGTCTCGTTCATCGCTGTGCTATCTCCCCTCCTCGCTCAATAGACCTTCGCATGTTATTCAGTGTGTTTGCTAGGATATCAGGCCACGGACTGGCATGTACTTGTATACTAGTTCTGCGAATCTTATGTATAATTCTGTGCTTCATTTAACACGGAGTGAGCTGCAGGGTCGTGCATTCCTTGGGGATCTGGGGAGCGGGCCTCTTCAAAGCGCGAGCAGTCGGCGCGTGACGTCAAGCGCACGTAGCTTGCACTCCAGCTGCGATGAACTCGTCGACTGTCCTCGCAGCACCGCAATATCTTTGGCATTTGTACATCGAATATCTATGGAACTACAAGCCTGGATCCTGGGTGGATAGCACCGCATACACCTTCCGGGTCCTCGCTTTCTTGACAATCGCCCCATTCGTCGGGCTAACGCTTTTGGTATGCATAGATTCCGTGACAGCTTCCCGTTCAGCTGTCTCTTCACGCTCGAAGAGTATGCTGATAGACTCGTAGGACGTTGCTTCATACGTGGTTGCACGCACACTCGGAGTTATCGAAACAACGAAGGCGTCCACGAGCGAGACAGGCACCGTCAATGGCGGAAGTGGCTGCCTCACACCAGCCATCGTCGTCCACGGCCTGTCTCCGCCAGCACGCGACGAGCCCGGGACCAAACATACGTGTCTTACAGTACCGCCACCGGCGTACTTCCGCGGTCCGTTGGAGGAGGAGGGGAACCTGGAACTTTCTGGTGTAGGCACACTATCTCCCGCCCCATCTCAGCCCTCATCACCCACCATGGCGCGCCGTGAACTGAGTCAGCAGCAGCACGACTACCCCTTCCCTCCCACACCACCAGGCGAGGGCGAAAAGGGGCCGGTGGATGGCCCCCTTGCATCTCTGCTGCGCGAAAGGCACGCTTCGGCAGATTCAAGCAGCAGCGAATCGTCATATGCAATGCTCGACCAGGAGTCCGGGTCTGAGCATGCGGAGGTCGTGCTGCGGAGAAGGACCGGGCCTGACGTGAAGGCGGAGGAGGGCACGTCGAATGCGTAGCAAGAAGCATGCGTTCCTTGGCAATGTGCAAATTGGGACTGCGGGGCACACACCTCGAGCGGATCCAAATTATTCGCTGTATTTTTATCGACGGTGCTGGTATACGGTACATGGTATTGTACATACATATTGTTCCCTGACAGGCGTGCGAGTGGCTCAAAGAGCCTTGCACACTACCATCCAAATCGTAATTGGTCTCTCGTGAACACAGGTGGTTTCCAGATCAAGCACTCCGGGTGAATGCGTCGTCTGCGCTTCTCCTGTGTCTTTCGGTGGCGCTCCTGGAGTGCTTCTGGTATAGAGATAACATGCTGCCCTTTGTAATGCTTGAACAATTGGAGCGTCGTGCACCTGCAGAAATAGCACGGGGCCGAAACATATGCCGCATCGAGGAAATTCGTCAGTTGCATCATCTGCGAGCGGAGCTGGTGACACGCACGTATTCATCACATCCGCATGGGTGATAGATGTCTTCTGCGCGATATCATCGATGCTGATGTCGTCAGTCGTGTTGAGCAACAGGTCAATGATGGTCTCCGCCCAATATGCTCTGTAACTCAGCAGACCCAAATCAGAAAGAGGCTTCTCCGGGCTCCCGAGCTTCCCCTCCTTCTTGCTGAGCTCATACGAAAACTCAATGAGCAGCTTGCCATATCCGTGGCGTTGATGCTGGGGGAGAGTGAGAATACAAGCTACGTTGTAATTGTCCGCGGATTCCTTCTCTTTCGAGAAGTAGCCTATGATATGACAGCCCGTCGAATCCCGCTGACACTGAATGACAGATGCGCAGGTGAGCCACATATTCGTAGACGAGGCATTGTACATACCATGACATAGTACAAAAATGGTGTTACATCATAATACAGGGTTTTACTAAGAAAAGACACGGAGTGAGCGGATGCCATTGACAGATGGATAGGAGTAGGGTGCTTACTGATCAAGGAAACACTTAGATAGCAAACTGAGGTTGCGACACCATGTCAGTTGCCGCTTCCCGTCGAGTTCGAAGAATGAAATGTCCTCATGCCGATAAATTTCATTCCCAGGAGGGTGCAGGAGATTGCACCGTTTTCGGTGTCGTGCCAGCATGAACTGTGAGCCAAAATACGACAGGCAGAATTCGCAAATATAGAGCACTGGCAGATGCGCGTACTCCTGCGGATACGGGCTGAAGTACCATGCGTCCACCTCATGCCTGCCAATTTGCAAGCGGTTGAGGTTCTTCACGCGGGTGATCTCTGAGATGGACTGTGTCATGGAACCACGCGTCCGCAGTTTCTCGATCTCCTGCTCCTTGCTGAAGGCGGAGACGGATGGCGGCGGGGCTGGTTGCTCGTTGGCATCGAGGTCAAGCATCTCCCCCTCCGCATCGACGTCCATCTCCCCCTCTGCGTCCAGGTCAAGATCCTCGTCCTCCTCTTCCTCCGGCTGGGCCTCGTCATGGGGTGCTTTCCGCTTGAGCGAACCGGGTGTAGGAGAGGGGCTCGCGCGTGCGGATCCAGAGGGAGTGGGGGTGGACGGGGTGGGGGTGCCGTGCTCGGTCTTCTCAATGCCGGCCACAGCGAGCGCACTCGTCGTGGCCGCCTTCTTGAGCAGAGACTGCTGGCGGGACTTCCCTGGCGCCTTCTGGGCCGCCTTCTTGGCGGACGACGGCGCCTTCGGGCGGGGCCACTCGAGGTCCCTGTTCAGCACGACTCGCGAGGCAGAGACCCATTCGTCGAGGCGCTTGTTGAACTGGTCCCAGTGGACGAAGAACTCGAGCCTGTCCTCGGGCCTCAGGGGCTCCTCCTGCTTGATGCCGGCCTGGCGCAGGGCATACGGGTTCGTGGGCTTGTCCCTGATGGATAGGATCTCTGCGAGACGCTCTTCAGTCTCGCCATCGGGGTTCTGGCGGCGGATGTAGACTTTGCAGCCCACAGAGATGGTCTGGTAGCGACGCGTCAGCGTGTGGCGCAGTGAAACGCAGGGAATGTTCAACTCCTCCGCTCACCTCTACACTGTAGGCACCCCCTCGGGTGGTTGGAGGCGGATCCGACGGCTGCTCGTCTTTTGGCGTGCTGTGAGGAGCCATGAAAAATCGTTAAGCTGAGCTGGGCGCAGAACTGACTCGTTATGTTTGAATTTCTCGACATATGACTAAGCGACCAAGCGCCAGAGCGCTGTGGCCGCAGGTGCCTTGTGGCTTGGAGCGCCCAATGCGAGGTACATTCTCCGCTATTGTCCTCAAAGTAACCGACAACAAGCCACACAATAACATTACACGGCATATACTATGTCCGAGATCCCACCAGTCTCTCCAAGTCATAGCCTCCAGCGATCTGGAACTCAGATGTCCCAGACCTGACCATCTTGCCACTCTGCTTCGTGAGCCGTCCTTGCTCCCGCACAACCCTTTCCATCCGCTTCTCTGCATCAGCGACGTTGTAATCACCGTCTGCATCCTCAGTCGCGAGCCCTTTGGCTCTTCCTTTGACCGCGGGTTTCTGATGCGCGGATCGCTTCGCTTGGGATTTCGACTTTGATTTGTTATTGGCGCCAGTGACGGCGCTCGGTGCCTCGCGAAGTGCGAAGGCCTTGGCCAAGTGTCCTAGATGCAAATGGCGGATGTGGAATATATGCTTCTCATCTGATGGATGTGTTGCATATGCTCTCATGTGAGACTGGAAAGCCTTTCGGGCAAGTTCTACATGCTGCAAAATTTCATGGGTTGAGATGATTGCACAAGACACGCGACCAATCATGAACGTACTTGCTTATCCCGTAATACCCAACGTTCGAGGGATAATTGGACTTCGGTCGCGCGTTCCTCATACTCGACATGCTTGCCGCCAAAGCCATTTCTCAGGACGCTTTCCATCGCGATGCCCTGGAGCGCAACAACCTTGCCCTCCTCAGATTTGATGGAAGCATCAGATTTCTGCGTATCACCTCCCTGCATCTTCTCCTCCACCCACTTCACCCAATCTTTTTCACTGGGTGCGATGATGCTCCAAGCCTCGCCGCCCTTGCCGACACGGGCCGTACGCCCGACGCGGTGGACGTACTCCGTCGCACCGCCCTCAGTCGGCAAGTCGTATTGAATGACAGCACGCACGAGTGGCAGATCCAGACCACGCGAGGCGACAGATGTGCACAACAGGATGGCAGATGCGGGCGCGTTGGGGGTCTTCGGCGAAGGCACTGCGGAGAACCCACGCAAAGATGCGAGACGGGTCTGCAGAGGGAGTGAACCATGCAGTCGGAAGATGGACGTCTCGGGTAAGAGTGGAGATTTGACCTCGACTTTCTCATGCGGATTGGCTTTGCTGCCTCCTTGCGCCCGCGGTGCCTTGTTCTCTACCCCGGGGATCTCGGCGTCGGACACTTCGGTACCGGATTCGTTATCGGAGTCATGGGACGAAGAAGCGTCCGGTTCGTCGCCCATAGACATACCCCCGAGTAGGTGCCAGTGGAAGTCGACGGAGTCCGTGCAGCTGAGAAAGACGATGATCTTGGTCCCTCGTTTCCCCTGCGATTGCGCTAGAAGGGAGCGTAATAGAGCAACGAGCGTGACAAGGCGCAGCTTCAGCGGGACGATCACGAATTTCTGCGCCAGCTGTGATGGAGGGGTGAACTTCTGATTGTTCGCTGCTGCGGCAAGGCCATCGCTGTTCGACTGCACATCAGCTGCACCATCGACAGGCACGTCCTGAGTGGCCTTGATGACGATGGGGTTTTGGAGCGTCGTGCCCGCGAGCTTCTGCACGTCTTCCCGGATTGTCGCAGAGCAGAGGATGGTACGTAGTCTCCTCCCCCAGTCCCATCCGCCCACCTCCATGCTCTTCCCGTCCTCGACCGCCTGGATGGCGAGCTTCCTCCGTCCATCCAGGCCCTTGAGGATGCCTTGGATAGTCTCCTCGAAGCCAAGCTCCATGAGACGATCCGCCTCATCGAGCACAAGCCATCGGCACTTGCCCACATTGAACGACGATGTGTTCTGCAAGTGATCGAGGAGGCGGCCAGGTGTAGAGACGAGAATCGGCACACCTTTTCTTAGGCGCGCCTTCTCGTGTGCCCGTGTCGAGCCACCAGTGAGCAAACCTGACACGAGCCAGCGGGTCAGACGAGGGGCGGACTCGTATTCCTCGAGAGTTTCGCCTTCAGGCCTTAGGCGCAGCTTTAGTACAGCCTCAAGCACATCGGATATTTGTTTGGCCAGTTCTCGGGTCGGTGCAATGATGATGGCGAGTGTGCCTATGGATCGGTCGATGTATGAGAGGGAGCTGAGCGGTAGGAGGTCTTGGAGGATCGGCAAAAGGAATGACAGAGTCTTTCCTGAGCCTGTCTGGGACTGGATGAACACATCTCTTGATGAGGTGTCCTCTGATGCGCTCGAGAGGAGTATTGGCAGAGCAGCACGCTGGATGGAAGTGGGTTTGGAGATGTTCAGCTTCGTCTCCAAATGCGAGACTACTAATGGGTCGAGACCCAATCCAGTAAACGTCGAGGTGTCCAAGGGCGCATTACTCGGGCGCGAGAGAGACGTCGCAAAAGCGGAGGGTATTGGTTTGTCAATTTTGGGGTTGTAAGAGAACAGCGAGGAGATGATCTGTGTCGGTGGGCGAGCAGACGGTGCCGCACGCTCTCCGCTCTGGGACGCGGCAGATTGTGCGGGCCTGGGCTCCTGGCGAGCTCGTTTTACGGGTCGTCTGTCAGGTATATCGTCTGCTCTATGTGCCGCAGCATTTTCTTCTGGCCTCGCTTTGCGTTTTACGGACCGTTTCGCTTTCAGTCTATGCAAGTCAGCGGGCTGGAGGAAATGAGCCAGGACGCACTCACCGGTCGGTCCATCTGCCCCCCTTCTTCGGCCCGCCCGCCTTGGATGGGACCTGATCGTCGGTGGCGAGGTTGAGTACGAGACCGTCGTCCATTGCGCTGAGCACCAACCTGGAGACTGCGTCTTGAGGAGAAATAATTTGGGCCCGGTGTCCCGGGTCTCGCGCCAATCACGCTCAGACGCGAAGGGCGTCTGCACAAGCCGCCACGTCTCTGGCCAGTGGCTGCTGGCAACTCGCTACCACTCTCCATCCTTCCACCATGTTGTCCTTTACCCGGATAACCTTTGGCTTCGTGCTCGTCGCTGTCGCCGCCTTCTTCTGCGCGCAGTCGGTCGAGGCCGCGAAGGGCCCTAAGATCACGCACAAGGTCTACTTTGACATCAAGCACGGTGACAAGGACCTCGGTCGAGGTGCGTGCATCGTGTCCTGTTATCGCCCTGCGCCCAACGTCTGATCGGATATTACACAGTTGTTATGGGCCTCTATGGCGGCGTACGTATCATCATCGGATCCGCCAAGGAACACTTACTGAGACGCCTGCAGACGGTCCCCAAAACGGTCGAGAACTTCCGCGCTCTTGCCACCGGGGTGAAGAAGGATGGCACAGAGCTCGATCCGGGCTTCGGATACAAGGGCTCGAAGTTCCACAGGGTGATCAAGAACTTCATGATCCAGGGCGGTGACTTTAGTATGTCCACTATATATCCGTGAAACTGTCCCTTGTCAATCATCCTGTCTTGCACAGCGCGCGGTGATGGAACTGGCGGAAAGGTATGTCTTACCCATCTTGGCCGCGCGATTCATAGATCTAATCTGTCTCTTGGCTAGTCCATCTACGGTGATCGGTTCCCTGACGAGAACTTGTGAGTGGTTTCATCGTCCGATCTGCGACTGATTGACAATTTGTGCGTCAGCAAACTCAAGCACAGCAAGGCTGGTCTTCTATCGATGGCGAATGCTGGCAGGGACACTAACGGTCAGTCTCACGGATTAAGTTGTCTGCTGTGCTGATGGTACCCCTTAGGCTCGCAATTCGTACGTATAAGTCGCATTAAGTGACGCAACAGTCTGACAACTGTTGCGGAATACAGTTCATCACGACTGTTGTGACAGCTTGGCTGGATGGCAAGCATGTAAGTTATTACTTTGTTTCATCTTGGCGTGATACCGATGCAATGAGTAGGTTGTCTTCGGCGAGGTTCTCGAGGGCATGGACATCGTACACGCGATTGGCGAGTATCCAGTGCAGATATCTGGTTATTCATGTTTCCCGTCTAACTTAGTCTACAGAGGAACTTCCGAAAGGCAAGAACGATCGCCCGACTGAGGACGTGGTCATCGCGGATTGTGGAGAGGTATGACCTCAATGTCTCAATTCTCCGACCAGATGGAATCCTCACGATGTCACCCTGTGCAGCTCCCCGTGGACACGCTGGTGGATGACGATGGCAAAGAGGTGCCTCTCCGCGCTGAGCTCTAATTGCCAGCCGCTTATCATGTCTTGTATACCAAATAAATGAAACGGGTTCCTGACAGGACTTGACCGCCGCGCCCTCGCCTGAGTTGGCAAGTGACGTCGCCGAGGTGCCCCCTGCCGAAGAGACCGAGCACAAGCAGGCTGCGGCCACCGCTGTCCAGCCCGTCGACGATGTTGCTCAGCCGACGGGTTCGGAGTCAGAGCTTGAAGCTCAAGATAGCAGTGAAGTTATTGTTGACTATGAAGGTTGGAGCTTTTTCTCGGTTTTGCCTTGGCTGCTCGCTTTCACAGCTGCATCCGCGCTGTTCTGGTGGATTGGAGGTGTGCAATGGGCGAAGAGACTCATGAACGGCCCTGAGCGAGCGAAGTACCGCAAGGTCGACACCGACCTGGAGAAGTAGACTTGCACATCTTCCTTACCTTTACATCTTGCATCAGTATTCCATTACCTTCTTAAGATACCATGTAGCATCATAGGAAGGTACACGTAACATACAATGAGCAAACCCGTGCTCATAATCTGGGACAATCTACATTACAAACAACAGGCAGTGTCATACAGCTGAGAACAGGATAGTAAGAGGAGCAAGAACGTGGCTGACAATGTGAAGCTAGGGATCAATGTGCTCGAGCCGGAGGTAGTGGTATCTGGCCTGTGCAGCGGTCAGTACGTGGAAGAGACTTGCAAGGGTGCTGGACACGTACGGAATGCCATTCTGGTCCGAATATGATGGACAGGTATCATTTGCGTTACCCTGACAGACATTCAGCGACGCTCAAAAACAAGTACGCTAGAGGACTGAGTACTGACAGTTGGGTTGGCCGGACAGCAAGCGCCGGACCCGTTACTAACACTGCCCAGCGCAGCGGGTGTCTTGCCGCCTGCCCAGTCCTGGAGACAGTCGACGGTCTGATAGCTGACGTTCCAGACACCGAAATCCTTTGAATAGTAAGTTAGAATGAGTATATGCGCTCAACAGCATCCGCATGTCTTACAGTAAATCCTATACAATCGTGAGTATTCCCTTGACATGAACTGAATTGCCCATAACGCACCGTACACTGACGCGTCAGATGGGAAGAAGTCATCCGGGATGGAGCTGGACGGCCACGCAAGGTCGAAGTTGATGAATTGTCCTCCTCTTATGACCATAGATGAGAATATGCAGCAGCCAGCAAGGCACACGACTCACTGGTTGGGGTGACCTGGTGTCGCCGAGCACCAGCCATTCCCCCCGCTGGGACACAGATCTGTCACCTTCACCACTACGCTTTTCGAAACGTTGGGAAAGAACGGCGGGACGGAAGTGAATGTGTTCAAGAGAGTGAGGTTGAAGCACCGCCCGCATCCCGGGCCATACGCGGTGCTGCTGCCGTACGCGAACTGGCTCATGGCAGCTGTGGGGTAGTTCGTGCTGTCGGCTGTGCATCCGCATGCTGCGATGAAGTCCTGTGGCAGGGTGTAGTGGGTCATCGTCGCTGCGCCATCTGGAGGATATTGGATCCACTCCGTGAAAGCAGAACTCGGCGAGACGTGCAAGCAGAGCGCGACGAGACAGTACAGAGCAATGATTCTCGGCAACTGAGACAGCATTTGAGCAATGCGGAGAAAGGGTATAGTATACAATGTTATAGGGTATCTTGTGAGCCAGACATGAAGGCCAGGAGCAAGTCACTAGCCAATACTGATGCCGAAGATGCTGGGAGGATTTTCACGAGTCTCGAGACGCCCATGTACACCAAAATGTCTCAGCCACGTTCACATAGTATAATTCAGCATTCAAGGAGAATGTATCGACTGAGAGTTGGGAGAAAAGAGAGAGATAGCCCGCGCTGTCGGTCTGAGTACCTCAGCCCCAAGTTCTGGCGGTTGTGGCAAGACGATCGCGGGCAGGAGGCCCGACGCGGTGTCGTGGGTCCTAGACTGGCGCACCGCCGAGACTGCTCACTGCTCACTGCGCATCTTGTGGTCGATGCCGTCTGTCACGACGAGAACCCGCTAACGTAGCTGCATTCGGACACTGTAACAGCATGAAGGCTCTATACCCTGCTTCTCATGACATACCCCGACTATCCGAATCCCAACTTGCGCTCAAGATCGCCCGCCACTCGCGGTGCGCAGCATGCGATACGTGCGATGGTCTACGGCCGCCGGCGGGTGTGGAAGTCTCGCTTGATAAGGACGCAGAGCTGGACAACGTGCTGGGTGGACTAAACCGCTATGGCTCAGAAGATGACGAACCCCCCTCAAACTATCTCGAAGCCTGTGCCTGCGGCCATAGTGCAGCGAACCATGGTGCAGATCCATCTCTGTTAGGACGCGATGAATTTGCCCGGCGGGGCCGTGTTGGAGTGCGTATCGATGAGTTACTTCAGGTGCGTCTCGGCTCATTCTTCAGAGAAGCGCCCGTGATCGGACTCTGGTATTCGTACAATAGGTGCGAAGCATAATGTCCTCGGCTATTCCATCCTGATGTACTGAATGCCTGAACAGGATAAAGAGGAGCTGCTTAACTTCGACTACTCCGACGAAGACATCGACTCTCTGCGACAACAAATGCAACTTCCTGCCTCCTCCCCAAGCTCCATATCCGATGGTCTTGCGTCGCTGCGTGAGTAATACATTGCCTAATGTACGATGGCTTATTCTAAGATTACGTGGTGCAGTTCCTTCAACACCTGACAGGCGACCGATCTCACCAGCATCGTCGTTCCTGAGCGACGGCTTTGATCAGGATCCCGATCACGAACCACCGGCGAAGAAACGGCGAATATCCTTCTCATCCCTTAGCGATGCAGACGAAGATGACGATGACGACGAAGAGGACAAGCCGCTTGCCGCTCGGATGGGCGTGTCTGCCACGGCCACAAAGACAAGGCCAGAGAATGGGCCACGAACTAATCAACGGAGTGGCAAACAGATGACGAGCAAGAAGTCAGTTGCACATACCGCTCCCGTGTCCATAATGCCACCCACCGCACGGGAGCGAGAGGGGATGACGGTTTCGGCGAATGGCGCGAACGGCCACTCGCCGAAGGTGAAAGTGGAGGACAAGATGGACGAGTCACAGCTCACGCGTCTGGCCACCGGTGTGACATTCGACGCCAATGGTGCTGCTTCTGCTACTGTATGCCGAGCATGTCATTGTTGTCGCTGGTCATACTAACGTCGGGCTGCAGCAACCGGGAGTCAAACCTGAGAAGGCCGCACACGCCGAACTGCAGAGGGGCATCATCCGTATTGTGCCAGTGGAGAATGATGGCCAGCCGCAGTCGTTAATCCTGCTCACTGGACTCAAGACACTCTTCCAGAAACAGTTGCCGAAGATGCCTCGAGAGTATATCGCGCGTTTGGTGTATGACTCGAACTCGAGATGCCTTGCGATTGTCAAGCGCGGTCTCAAAGTGGTTTCCGGCATCTGCTTCCGGCCGTTCCCTCAGCGTGGCTTTGCGGAGATCGTTTTCTTCGCTACTACTTCTGTCGACCAAGTGAAGGTGCGGCAGTAACACAACGTCTCCTAGCATTGGCTCACTCATGCATTCCCCAACTTCAGGGTTATGGTGGAATGCTCATGGACAATTTCAAGCAGCACATCAAAGAGACTTATCCGGGGATGATGCACTTCCTCACGTACGCAGACAACTACGCGGTAGGATACTTCCGGAAGCAGGGCTTCTCGAAGGACATCACACTCGACCGCTCCGTGTGGGCGGGCTACATCAAGGACTACGAGGGCGGCACGATCATGCAGTGCACAATGCTGCGCAAGGTGAACTATCTCGAGGCACGCGACCTCGTCGCGCAGCAGCGCGAGGCAATCCTCTCGAAGATTCGCGAGAAGTCCCGCTCACACATCGTGTACAACGGCCTGCCACAGTTCCGGGAGGGCGAATGGGACGGTCGACCGCTGGATCCAAAGGACATACCTGGTCTCCGTAAGATATGATCCCCTCGCCATTGCAGACCAACTCCTTCACGTTCGCATTTCAGGGGAAAGTGGGTGGACGCCATCAATGGCTGCTTTGTAAGTCTTTTGCTCGCTTCCGATTAGACGTTCCCACTGAACATGTTTGCCACAAAGGGTATCTAGACCGTCAGGAAAGAGTGCCGAACGTACTGCGATGGAAAAGCTGTTATCAGATCTGCAAGGTCACGGGCTATCGTGGCCGTTCCTGCAACCTGTCAACGGCGATGAGGTGGTCGATTACTACGAGGTCATCAAGAAGCCTATGGGTACACCCGAATCACCGCCAGTTTGAAATGTTGCTAATTTTGCATTTCAGACTTCAGTACGATGGAGCACAAGCTGGACACGAACCAGTATCCTAACATCGACGCGTTCCTCGCCGACGCGCAGCTCGTCTTCGACAACTGCCGGACATACAATCCGGACGATTCAATCTACCACAAGAACGCGACCAAGCTGGAGAGATTCCTTAAGGATCAGCTCAAAGTCTATCAGCTCAAAACTGAAGAGTGATCCTGGTCTTTCGCCTGCCGTTCTTTCCATCTCAGTCTGCTATCTTATTGCTTTGTCGTTGTCTCTGTTGTACAATATCTGTTTCAAGTACACTTGCATTAGGCTCGTTCACATCCACAGTACTACTTATTGTGAAGCAACTGAGTACTGAATCCTCATGGCGCGATCACTGCAGTGATCAACTTATATAATTCGCGTGCCTGACAAACAAGTGTAGAGATCATACCAAATGCAATGGCCCTTTGCAGCCGCAACAAAGCGAGAATTTGACAGACGCATTAGGTTCACTTGTCTCCAGTGGACGAGCGAGGAGCGACGTCTTAAGTGTTTTGCGGATTTCGGGCGCTCTGAGACTGAGAGTAGCAAGCGGGTCTTCACGTCGTGAGTTTGTCCCGACTACGACTGCGACTACTCCACACGATCGATCTATGCTCATCGATCCCTCATCTGTGCCAAGCATCGAGACAACTGGTCACAGCTGGTCACCTGCTGATAGCGCAGTGTATCCCACCGCCACCATCGACGCAGCTGATCACTTCAAATGCGCTCAAGAGAAATGCCAAGACAAGTTGAGATTGCATTAGAATATTGGGCTACGGTGTACTCCTACATGATGCCGACAATGCTCTGCTGATCTTACAAGACCCGAGTCCCGCAAGGAAGCTCGAGAGCCGCTCAGCGCTGACCGTACGCCTTGGTCTCGTACTTGCCAATGCCGACGATGACGTTCTGAGGCTCCTGGGGCTTGCCAGTGAGGTAGTTCTCGAGGATGGTCTTGGTGCCGGCGGCGTAACGCGCCTGGGCATCGAGGGTGGTGCCGGAGTAGTGGGGGACCATGCCGTTACCGCCGCCGAGGGGGTTCTTCATGTAGCGCCAGGGGTGGTCCTTGGGTGCAGGCTGCACGTTCCAGACATCACCAGCGTAGCCAGAGAGCTGACCGCTCTTCAGCGCCGCGGCGACGGCGTCCTGGTCGCAGATCGCGCCACGGGCAGTGTTGACGAGCCACGCACCCTGGAGGACAGTCAGAGACCAGTGATAGGGAGGCAATACAGTGGACATACCTTCTTGAAGTGCTTGAGCAGCTCAGCGTTAACAAGGCCGCGGGTGCCCTCGTGGAGCGGGCAGTTGACGGTGACAACATCACACTGAGAAACGAAGTCCTTGAGGTCCTCAACGCGGCGGACGTTAACGGCCTTGGCGGCGTGCTCGGGGAGCGCAGCGTAGTCGTAGTAGAGGAGCTCCTTGGGGTCGAAGGGAACGAGACGCTGGAGGACACGGTAGCCGATACGGCCAGCACCGATGGTGCCGATGACCTTGCCCTCGAGGTCGAACGCGTTGCGAGCAATCTCGGAGACCTGCCAGTCGCCGCGCTCGATCATCTGCGGGAGTGTATGTCAGCCCAGTGATAGGAACCGCAAGGACCCATCTGCACGTACCTCGTGAGCGGGGACAAAGTTGCGGACGAGCAGGAGGATGCTCATCAGGACATGCTCGGCGACGGAGGTGACGTTCGAGCCAGAGACCTCGAGGACCTGGATCTTGCGCTCAACGGCGGCGTTGAGGTCAATGTGGTCGGAGCCAACACCCGCAGTGATACAGATCTTGAGGTTCTTCGCCTGTGGAGCGCACATACGTTATTCCATATAGGGAAAGTGTGTATGCCGGGTAAATGATTTACCTTGTCGATGAGGTCACGGGTAAGGTAACCGGGGTGGAAGGGCGTGGTGATCAGGACCTCAGCCTGCACGATGCGGAGTGAGTGACGTGGATCGAAGAGCCTTATCGGAGGAAACGTACATCAGCGATGTGCTTCTGGAAGTCGCTGTCGGGGCCCTCCTTGCTGTCGCTGACCTGTTTATCGGTGCAGTCAGTATCGGGAGCAGTTTGATGAAGGCATGCAAGCTTACAATGTACTCGTGCCCCTGAGACTCCAGCCACTCGCGGATGCCAAGCTATTGGATTGCGGCTCAATCATGTGGCACGTGTCAAAGCCAGACCATTACTCACCTGGTTCTCAGTGGTTCCGAGGAGACGAGGCTCCTGCTGAGCAGCCTCACCGCCCTTGTAAAGAATAGCGAGAACCTAGACGGTGTGCGCGTTTGTCAGAACACGATAAGATGAGCTAGTATAACTGGTGTCCTGACCTTCATGTTGCGAGAGAGACTGGGTGAAGAAGTGCGATGGAAGTGGCTGAGAGTAGAGCGGGTGGGTTTGGCGACGGACCCCCACAGAGCAGCAGCTCTTTTATAGGAGAAGAGCGGGATGACAGTCATGGGGGTTACAGGGGGTTACCTGTCTCGGAGTGTGCGATCGGGGGGCTAGTAATCCTTAGGCTAAGAGAATATGAAGCCCTTCCGACCTCCTTCAGCCACCCACGCCCGACAAGGAAGGTCACGTGTGCATCGCGTGCCGAGTTTTCCCTCGAGGTCCCGCGGCGCAGCGCAGCGCAGCACCCGACGGCTGCTGCTCCGAGATTGCACGACGACCAGGAACTCCTCCGTCGCGCGGCTGCCCATGGCGTTCCGGGGCACCCGAGCGCGATGGACAGCGCCGGACCGTGAGATGTGCCGGTCATATGAGACCAGCTTGCTATGTTAAGCAGGGTGCGGAGGGGGTCTCCGTTCCTAGGCAGCCCGCGATGAACCCGTTTGCATTGCGGCAGCTGTCCACGGCGTGAACCATCCTGCACCGCGCGAAAGGCGTCTGGCACTTGAGTGGCAGCAGAAGGACGCGGTGAGAGCGCGCGCATGCGCTCTCTGGCTAGACCGATGCGACATGCTCCGATCTATTCCCGGAATTAGAAAGGTGATATGCAGAACAACATCACGAATTGCAATGCGTTTGGCTTCGGAGCTCACCCAATCGCTAGAAATGATTGTTTGCCCTGAGAACCGAGTCTCACTCCCAGCGTCTCGAGTCTCATGTCCAGTCACAGTTGACTTCTAGTTCGCTGGGGCGCCTTCTCAAGGCACACGTGGTGCTGCGCCGTCCTCAGTTACGAGTCTGATGATTCGTAGTTCGTGGTACAGAATATGATAGAAGCTATGCCTCGCTTGCGCTCTAGCCTCTTGATCTCACGATGACGATGGTCAGGATAAATAGTTTAAGCATGGGGTAACGTCATTAATAGTCCGGTATTAGGGGGTATTAGATCCACTGTTCGACGCATGAGATCGTGTTTATGGAAGCGTCGGAAAGCGCCTGACAACTCACCTAAAAGATCTACCCCACTGTATTCCGAGTCGCTGCTCGCCGCCGCTCGCCGCCGCCTTCGTCGGCTCCGTCACTCGTCTCCCGACGTATGTCGCTCAGCATTTGCCTGAATCATTTCGAATTCGTCTTCCACGTCGTCCCGGCGAGCGCTGCGCGGGGCCTCCCGGGAGGCCCGCGCGTCTTTGACGACCTCCCATTCAACGCGGATGAACACCCACATCCACCGGCGCATAATCTCGGCGAGCTCAATCCAGAAGATTAGCGAATCTCCGTCTCCGTACGAGTGCAGGTGGCTGGACAGCTTTGCCGACCATGTCAACCGCAGAACGAGGTCGACGAGGATGACAAACGGGTACACGGGGAGAGGAAAGAGAAGTCGCGGCCGAAGACCGAACGGGTATGCGCGGCCACCCGAAGCACTATCGGAGAGCGCCCTTTTCGCTGACCCGGAGTCTCGCTGGTCTTCCACCGGAGACTGTGGGTGCAGACGCGGAAGAAGCAAGGGACGTAGTGGGACGCTAGAGTCGGAATTGGCGGACGCTCGTGGAAGAAGGAGGTCGAAGCCCCAGTCATACGTAACATCCCACCAGAACGAATACAATGAGTTGACACCTGCGGCCAAAAGCCTGTGCGAAGTTTAAGTGAATGCAACACGCGCCATGCACTGACACTACTTACCAGAGTCGGAACAGCTGGTGTTCGCCATGCCAAGCTTCTCGCACAGCGCGGTCCCCCTTGACAGCCGCCAAATCGGAGACGACTATGCGCTGCGCGGCAGAGAGGTAGATGACGGGGAAGGCGCTCGCGTACTTGAGCGCGTTCAGAAGCGGACGGCGGCTATCGTTCAACGGAGACGTGTACTCAACGAGACACTGTCTTAGTCGGACTGCATAGGGCAGACTGAGACATACATCACTATGACTGTCGAGTATCTTGCGTAAAGGGAGCTTACCTCATGATTGTGGGTAATATCCAACGCGTCAAACCCGTCTGTGCGGGTTGAAACAGGAGACTCCCTCCTGGTAAGAGCATGTAGAAGGATAGCCAGACGTCCCCAAGCACTTTTGCAAAAGACGTGAAGACATCGGCGAACACGACATCGGAAAAGTATATTCGACGATGCGGGAGGAATATACATCTGTGTATAGAACTGCGCCGATCCGGTGTAAGATAGTGCTCGTTTGAGCAAGAAGTAGAACTCACTGCAGGAACCTGTCGCGTTCTGGTTTCTGGAAGACATCAAAGGGGCATATGATAACCATGAAGAGCCATAGTGCAGCGATGGCAGGTATAAATTTGAACGCGTCTACGATGTAGACATCTCCATAGGAGGCGTAGCGAAATATTGTCCATGAAAGAAACGTCCAGATGGAGTACGCGATAAATAGTCTATATACCGGCCTGTACACCGTGGAGGGGTGCACTACCGACTTCAATCCTGACGTACGGCTGGTTGGAAGGGGTGTAAGGCGACCTCCGTCATGCGTTCTGAGATCTAACGCGGAGATGGGGTCTATCCCGGATGCGTACAGGCCGTGCAAGTTAGTTGCCCAGCCGAGGATGCCTAGTCCAGCAAGACAGAGAACGCGAAACGGGAGGGGGAATGCAGCAGAAAATAAGAGTTCTTCTGTCACGTCGGGAGCCATGAGTTTGGATGGGTCTAGTGAGGTGCTCGACGGATGTTGGTTCTTGTCGTGCTGAATGACATCGGCGACAGGGCAAGCGTGGTGGTGCTCCGCTCCGTTTGGGCTTGCTACGTAACAAGTGAGAGCACCAACACGAGCGGGGTGTTGTATATGCCCGGGAGAGTAACGACAAAATTTGCGATATGTGGCAAAAGTGTGGCTAGTGCGACGGTGGCCGTGCAGCTCTCGCGGGTGATGCGTACCACGTGGCAGACGTATGTAGATAGTGGTGAAACCACGTGGCCTCGATCGTGAGGCCAGTCTCCGAATTTCAACCAGAAACCAGAACCCCTCTTACACCTCTACTGCTCCGGGTCTTCAGCATATTGTCTATAGGGGGACGATAAATAAGATCGTTCTACAACGATACGGAGCTCTCTGAATTTACCATGAAGCTGCTACGTGCATCGCTACCGCGTTAGTCTCGCCAGGCCATCGTGAACGAACATCAACAGACCATGACAACTACAGAGTCTTTGCTTCCCAGCAACAGAAACCTTACAGCTTCTTGATATCCAGACATTGCTTTATATCACTCCGGGTCCGTTATGTATCTACTTGTGAGTTTACCGGACCGCCTACGTGTAAAAAAGTCAGGACTGCTTTGTGGTCGGAGTCTTTGGACCGGAACAGCTATAATCTAGCCGATGCGCCCACGTTGATTTCCGAGGTGAGTGCTATGGTTCTAATTGAGCGGTAGCGAGAAGTGTGGTGAAATGCCGTCGCTGATCAAGGGGTCCTCCTGCCCGAGGTAATGACCAGGCTGCTATATAACCCAGATCAGATCGGGAGCACACAGTATTTTAGGAGGGACGTTGGCACCTCTTGCCGAGTGGTTAAGTTGCTCTAGGAACAAGTCCGGGTATTTCCTCACACGTCAGTTTCCTGAGTTTCCGTTCCATGGGCGCTGATGACATAGCTTCCGGTTGCTGGTCTCTACCCTGCGCGCGGTCTTCTCGGTGGAAATTGCATCAGAAGCAACTTATGCTTATTTTATCTCGTCTGTGTTCTTTCTCTCGACAAGCATATGAGCAAACACACTACCTGATCTGACTTGGAAACACGCGCAGAGGAAGTCTAAAGACAGAGTTCTTGGGAATAATTGACTGGTTGCTTCTGTTCATTGGCCTTCAGCTTGAAACCGAGGCGATCGGCGAAAGCATGTCGAGCGACCTAGCTCCACCGTTGCTATATGACCACCACGATCTGTCAATCGCGTTTCTCGCCAGTTCTGAACCTCATGCGCCTCGGAAATGCTACGTACACACGGAACCAGAGCATTCGCTTCAGTGGCGCAGAGTCTAATACAATGCAGATGTTCTAGAGACGAATCATCAGTCTGGTCTGATCCCAATGTTTGATTTGTGATTGTTTGATTGCGAAGATGGACGCATAGCCTAGCTGTGCGTCTCTAATATTAGGTCCATTTATATAAGACCTACTAGGAATGCCAGGAGATTCCGAGTCGTGTTCGAGTTCTTGCGGCCGCTGGTCTTCGCTTTCATTCTTTTTATTCCACAGTCCCAGTCTTTTTCTGAGCTGCGCTCCACTTCGTTCTCTTTCAGCATAACTGCGGACACCATGCTCAGGGCGGCATCTCTCCCTACACAAGAACATTCGGGCCCGGAACACCCGCCAGTTCCGGCCCAGAGATCTGGGAGCGTGCCTGCTTCTGGTCACCTCTTGGAGTCACCTCCGGTCGAGGTGGTCAGATCCGAATGGGAGCGCGTGCGGCCTACCGTTGTCAGTTATCTCCACAGCCTTCCGAATCTCCCTAAGGACACTTCCGAGGCCCTCGACTCGGACTCTCTCCACGAGTCGGATCCAAAGACTCGTTCAAGTTCCCCGGACACCAGCATACCCAGCCGGGTCTTCACTGAGGTTAAGGACAAGAAGTCTCGATTACCTCGCTGGGTTATCAGGTATCTCAATCGGGGATTCGAGAGGACTCTCCATTTCATCAGGAAGCACTGGGTGCTCTTCCTCCTGCTTTTCTTATCAGCTATCGTCAGCTGCAGCATTGGGATCAGCTGGGCTTTGCGGCTGCACACATTCAACGGTGTCAGCCCATTTGATCCCGTTTTCGACGCAAACGTAAGTTCGACTTTCGCTCTGTACTCGAATCTCTACCCACGTGTTCGCTGCTCAGATTTACTTGTCCGCCAACCTTGTCAGCATTGACCCTACGCAACAAGTAATGACTCTGGAATGGGAGATTCTAGACTATCAAGTCGGCGTCGACGGGAACGGCGACGTGATTTTGTGCGAAGACCTGACTACTTGCCCTGACGTTGGCATATACTTCGACGCGTGAGATGATAGCCATATATACGCTTCTTCCTTCTACTGACACTGTCTCTTTCACAGGAACCTCCTGCAAGCAAGCTCCGGCGACTCCAATTCAGTGCCGTCGAACACCGAGCCAGATCCGATCTTCATCCTCAACGGGACAAACTGGATCACCTTGGTGCGAGGGACCAACTTTCGTCCCAGTTCACCCATCTTCAGGACCGATATCGCTATCTCCAATGTCGACACTCACAGAACAGCTCAGTCATATCCATTCGACGAGTAAGAGCAGTGATACGCCAGTGAGAAATGCAGTGCTCATTGTTCGTTGTCCCGTAGGTACATTGCCGATCTGGCGATCTTTGCGCAATCATTCTCAGACAACAGTACGGTTGGGATATTTCTTGAGTAGACGTCAGGAATCGCCGTGTGCGTTGTACTGATCGCCTTTTATTTCGCGGAAAATTGACCATCAATGTCTGTACAGCGGCTTCAACGCAAAGCTGACCGACTCAGGGCTCGCGTCCGATAACGCAACGTACATCAAGGAGATCAAAGTCACCCGAGGGCCCGCAATCCGTGTATACGCTATATTCATCGTGATGGCAATATGTAAGTCCCCTGCAACACGCTCGTGTGTCTGTCGCTGAGATTTCCTATGCTTTCAGGGCTCGTGACTCTGACGTTTGTCATTGCGGGAGTTGCTGCTGTCCTTCTGGGCAAAGGCATCCGTTCCGACGTTCTAGTCTTGCCAGTGGCAACGCTATTCGCATTCACGCAACTTCGCGGTACACTCCCTGGCGCACCAGATGGCTTCGGTACGTGGTCGTGGACGGATTGTATTCTGAATATACTGAAATACTTCCGGTTGACAGGAGCCGACATCGGTAAGCACGATACTACATGCGGGTTAAGCAATAGATCTCTTAGCTTATTATCACGTAAAACACAGATTTCGTGGGCATCTTACCGTGTCTGGCGCTCCTGACGACATGCGTATGTATTATATCCGCTCTCGGTGACGTAAATCTCACTGGCATGTTGTGTAGTCTGTCTTCATGACCGCTGTCTTCCTTTTCCGCAATCCCGAGGAGAACACCCGAAGATGGAACGACGTCTTCGTGGACGGGAAAGATGATCGGAAGGTGGAATCGCAGGTGTAGTCGCGATGCAGTATTGTATGATTGTCTTCGTGTTACCATCTTATCGTGTACTCGTTTGATCCCTCAAGCGATTTAGTGAAAAGATGTTCACACATATGCGTCTGACTTCAAAGGTTTGTTACTTTGTAGATCTCCCAGCGCGGCCGCAACGCGGAGTAAATTGGCGGCCGTTGACACTGCAGACATGTCCATTTCGCATTGCAAAGGATCGCAATGGCGCCATAGGCTCTGAGCAGCGATAAAATGCATAGAAGGTCCAGATACATGAAAAATCAGAAGGAGAGCCTCAACCATAGGGGTTTGGCTGCCTCTGCAGCTGTGATCCTGAGGACATGGCGCACTCGTACGTTGTATACATCACGAGCACATGCAACGCAATAGCGTAGCAAATAAACGCCGTCCGCGTCCGTCGATTGCCGAGAATTGCGCGCGTTAGGACGAGCACGCCCCGTTCTAGCACGTTCAGAGACTCGTACGCTCGGTTCGCTTCCTGTGGAAATGTTAATGACGGCTCGAATTATTGATAAGTAGGTGATCACTGACTCTACCACGGAACGCCTGGAAGGGATTCATGGCTTCCTCGCTACAATCAAGACGAGTCGATCACATGAGAGCTCTTTCAGTCTGAAAGAACTCACTATCGCGTCCTATATTTACTCATGTCATCGGCCCGGTTCGCGGAACCCGACGGCAAAGGATCGAGTGTCGAGGGCCTCGCGGAAGCATCTTCTCGGTAGCTCTGCATATAGCGGACCTTCTCGTATAGCTTCAGGTTGTCCGCTTGCAGTGATTTGACCTGATCGGCTCATAGCATTGAGTGAATGTGTCTAATCAATGTAATTCGCTGACAAACCTCTGATCGAAGTTCCGAGATGACATTGAACTGCTTGCGTAGTTCCTAGAGCGCAGCAGATAAAAGAGCTGCTCTCGGTCTACGGGAATTTACGCACCTCTTCCAGCTCCGCGTTCCGTTGCCGGAATCTGTCTCGCTGACTAGTCACGATCGGTAGTATAGATGTGTCTGCCGCGGATGTAAAGGGTATTGGGGTATTTCTCGTCGGCGAGTCCTGTCATCATGACTATTGAGTAATGGTAGAGCGGCCGTTAACAACAGTCTTACACTTTGCTTCTTGCCTAGGTCAAGTCCAGCGAATACGTCTGGCCCTTCCGCGCCCTCATCTGATAGCATTGCAAGAGGTGCGACTGTGTTCGGATCGCCGGCTGGCTTGCGCTGGTCCATCTGGAGAAGGTCGTTCTCGAGCCTCTCGTTAAGAGCACGTTGCTTCTCTAGTTCCGCTTCGGTTTGCTCCAGTTCTGCTTCAGTAGCCCGAAGAGAGGCTTCTAGTTCGCCGTGCAGGATCTGTGAAAATTCATGAAAAAAAAGAATCAGCATGCACATCCAGAATAAAGTTGGGATTAGGACCGGAAGACTTCACACGTACGCGGAACTTGGTGAGTTCCTCCAAGATTCGCTTGTTCTTCGTTGCAAGCAGAACCTCCAGAGACTTGCCGCGGTGTGCATTAGCCTTATCCGCGTTGGGGTCAGGAAGCTGCAGACCCAGTGCATCTCCATTGCCATTCAGATGGGCGTCGTCGTCTGCATCTTCGTCCAAGCCTGCGAATTCGACGTACTAACTCGTGTGGTCATTAGGGTAGACGATATGCATAACACCGAGTAAGTGCACCTTCATGATTTCAAGTTCCCGCTTGATCTCATCGTAGTCGCTGTATTGCTTCAGCCTGAGCTTCAACTGCTCTACTTCCGTGGCCTATACAGAATGCGGGTTACAGGATCACCCGTCGAGTTGTACACGGGCAGAGACGGCTGGGGTGAATTGCTTGGCCCTCAGGTCACTGTGTACTGACCTTGCGTTGACAATCCTTATGAGCCTCTTCCAGCTGCTTCGCCGCAGCACTCTGGGCATCTACCGTCGCTTGCTTCTGAGCCTCAATAGCCTGCGAGAGACGGTCGGTCTCGGCTTCAAGTTCGGCGACGTTCGCTTCCAGGTCCTTGACTCTGCATCACGGATTTGAGGGTGAGCGTCCATCATGCTTAAGACTTAGATATACTGACCGGTCTCCACCGTGGTTGCCGCTCTTAATAGCTTCGATCTCCGCTCGGAGCAGTTCCTGTCCAGGTTGGGCCGGATCAGCATAAATATATAGACGAGCATAAACCGCCACACATTTCGCCGCTCGACAGTTGCTACGCGATTGTTCGCTTGTTCCAAGTCGGCTACCATCATGTCTAGCTCCGCAAGCTTTGCTACAACTTCCTGATCTGTATATTCAAAGAACGCGGGATGCGGAGTGAGGAAGACAGCGCACTCAAAATGATTTCCTTCTAGCACCAGTGAAGGACTTACCTTGCCGTTGTGTGTGGTCGAAAAGCTTGGCCTGATTAGACTCATTAGATGTGCGCAGGTCACGAAGCTGGTTCTTCGTCAAGGTAACCTGACGGTGAAGATCTTGCTCCCTGTTCGTGTCTCAGTAACATGAGATAAGCGTAGTGATGCAAGGAACACGCACCGCTCCTCGTAGTTGCGAATTTTCTCGTCATAGGTCGCATTCAGCTCATTCTCCTTCTGTGTCACCCTCTCCTGTACCATGTCTTCCATCTATGGTCCGTCAGACGTGAGAAGTTTGCGCCATACTATAACTTTATATACAGACCTTCTGTTCGAGCTGCTCGATCCGCATCTCTGCTTTCTTCCTGGCCGTTTCCAGAGAAGACGTCTCAGCGAGCTTGCGGCGTAACTCAGCATTCTCGTCACGCATGCGTTGTAGTTCAGATTCAAGTTCGCGGGCTTCGGCAACCTTGACAGTTTGATCCTATAGCAGAAATAAAACTGAGCGGCCTTCAAACACAGAGAAGTGGATGCGAGGACACACAACAGCAGCTTCGAGTAGAGGATATGGGTCCGGGGCCTCAGCAAGGACTTTGTACACGTTTAAGAACGCATTCTCGGCGGTCTTGGAGCGCTTCGTCAAGCTGTCAATTTCCGTCTGATACGCTAACAAAGCATGTGAACGTTCAACGTGCGGGACCTTCCTGCCAACATGTGACCGACGCACCTTTCAGTAGACTCTTGAAGGCTGTAAGCTTCTCCTCGTCTGGTATCTTCTTGAATTCTAGGCTCAATTATGAGATTGCATTTCATAAATCGTGCAAGGTTCGGTGACCTTTGGTACGGTCCGCAAGGGCCTTACGCCCGACCACGCTCTCCTTCTGATTCTCCACCAGCTCAATTCCTTGAGCATCGAGGGTCTTCTGGAGCTCCGAGAGGCTTATTTCTACCAATACCATTGTAAGTGAGGCTACAGATTGATTCACGCATCACCCACCTTTCCATGTCGCCAGCGCACCAGAGAAGTTCTGCTCAGCCATCTCGTCCCGCCTGCGAAAGGCAGTGGAGCCTGTCTTTAGTCTCTGCGAGAGTTGTCACGCTTTCAGAGATCCAATTCCAATAATATTTGTGAGGCGGTTTTAGAAAGTGTAGAAAAGGGTTCAACGTCGTGCAATGTTCGTGCTTCGTGACAACATCGAGCTGGCCGTGCCGACGGTGAGGGGAAGCGCGCGCTACGCTGAGTGACGAAAGAGGCAACTCATCCTCCCACGTGGCCCAGAAATTGCCGTCCAAATTCGGCGGCACGACTTGTAGTAGCTTGCAGTCTCCTCGACGACGGTCAGCGTACGTCTGCCGCCAGTTACTCGTCCTCTGGTCGCTGGCCTGGTATTAGCAATGAACGTACTGCAGCAGATGCAGCGGGTGAGCGCCATTGTTGGTCGGCGGACGTACGCGACCACGTTCGTGCCCCCAGCCTCACTCGAGAACGTAGCCCGGCGGCGCGACTCCGGGAAGCCCCTCCCCCAATCTCCCAACATCTACACTGGTCGGCCATCCTACTATGACCAGCTCAACGCACTCGAGACCGCTCTGCAGCATACCCAACGCGCGCTGCGCAACTTGCAGCTCCTCCCGCTCCCCCAGTTCGCGCGAGACGCCATCCCCCCTCCGAACCCTGTCTGGAAAAATAAGCGTGTGCTCGCGGAAGAGATCGCAGAATCTCTGACGGTTACGCGGTACCGCCGCGTTATCAACCTGCTCAACCAGCTCGACGAGTGCCGCCGCATTGCGGACGTCGCGGGGCACCACTCGCTCGCGGAGTCCCTTGCTCGCGTGCTGCAGGACTTCGAGCCGGCAAACAAGGAGGCGGTTCTAGCACGTGGAAAGCGGAAGCCGGTCAAGATCGACGAGTATGGGCGCAGTTATACCATTGGGCGGAGAAAGGAGAGTACGGCGCGGGTGTGGGTCATCCCAGTGCAGGACAAAACAGGCGAGACATCCACGACGAGCGTTCAAACTCCAGAGGCCCCACTCGAAGATGAACTCTCTGCGGGTGAGGTGGAGAATGAGGGATCTAAGGCGCCGGAGTCGCTTCTCGATCCCGTCCCAGATGTCCCTCCCGCACCCGTAGAGGTCACCACCACAAATATCCTCATCAACAACACCCCCCTCGTACAATACTTGTCAGTGTATCCTTCACTTGCCCATTATGAGCTGCTGACAACAATTTGTACAATCCTCCAGCGCGCATCAAGCAGACCGAGAGACCGTCGTGCGTCCGTTCAAGATTGCTGGTCTCCTTGGCGCGTTCAACGTCTTCGCCATCGTCCGTGGCGGAGGCACGACAGGACAGAGTGGTGCCATCAGCCTCGGCATTGCTCGGGCTCTCGTCGCGCATGTGCCAAAAGTGGAAACTATTCTGCGCAAAGGTGAGATGCATCTCTTTTCAGTCATACAATTGCTAACGGTCGGCGTGCAGCGAAGCTGCTCAGGAGAGATCCCCGTATGGTAGAGCGAAAGAAGACCGGATTGGCCAAGGCTCGCGAGGCGGTGCGTGTTCTCTTGGCTGACATTGCTAACGGTGCTCATTCATGTCGTGCAGTACACCTGGGTCAAGCGTTGATTTCTGTCTGGGAGATCTACGTGGTGTGCGGTCCTTGCCGTTCGCTGATGCCCAATATTACTACATATTCTTACTGTGCTCTACCGCGTGGAACTGTTCAGTTGAGACCCTAATCAACCTGATTCTTAATTCGTATTCGTGCGAGGTAAGCGGTGTTATAGCAATGTCCACATGAGACCTCAAGCGACCTAGTTCTTTTAAATTTGCATTCGTTTGGGGAAAGCACACCGCCTACGCGCCGGTGAACACACCAGCGAGAGAAGCTCCCTTGCCGGGAAGAACATCTCGTATAAAAACTGGTGAGTACGCATTCGCTATATTCAAATTTGCCTGTACATTCCAACAATCGTACGGACACGAAGCCAAAACTATGAATAGTCTACGGACTACAACTCGAGAGCAACAAATCGCAATATAACTACCGACATGGGCTAGCCATCAAGCACGCGGGGGCACCCTGGAACAAGAGGGGTCAGTCAAACCAGTGCTCAGATCGTTGACGAGGAGTATGAGTCTTCCGTGAGGACGGAAGAGAAGGATCAGTATTGCAGAAGTTGGGTCATCAACTGGCCGAAGCCATATGACTGTTGAGCTTGATGTGTTTGGTGTTCATCATTGTCGTAGTGGTCTTCCATCCTCACGGAAACTAGTGAAACAAGGTTGGAATGCTCACCGAATACGCTACGCACACCTCCCGTCGAGCGCGATGATATCCGCTAATCCTCGGAAAGCGGACGTGTTTTGAAAAAGAGCGGACAAGATACATCAAAAACAATCAACAAACATGCGAAAGGCCAGATGCGACAGAGCGAGGCGAAGCGCAAAGACAGAGAAAGACGAGGCAAGAAGCAAGAGCGTGTCGGGCAGGAATTTTTGTGCACGCTTAAGAGGATTCTCGGAAAATGCCGATAACCCTTTTCTCATCTGCCGGAGAACTACGGAATCGCGCCGGGATCGAGCTGACCAACAGACTCCGGTCCAAGCCGGCATCGTTCAGGCTCCAGCACCCAATGCGGATGTTACAAAAACTTAGCACAGCCCGTGTAAGGACGCCAGAGGCATGAATACTATCTTCTTCGGCAACCGCGAGTCGTGCAATGCCGCCGTAATGACTTTAATGAGACCCCCACTGAAGTGGAGGGCGGCCCAAAACATCCTGCGTATCCGCAGTATCTACAGCGATGTAAATGATGAGCGGTAAATGTATACACAACATAAACTATGTATTATACCTCGAGCAGTACACCGGAGAAGGGATAGAGACAGAGTAAGAGAAACATCAAGAGCCACAGCGCGAGGCAAAATAAACAAGCAAAGTATGCGATAGCGGGAAAGCAGTAGCGTACGTATGCAACACATCGTCATAGGGCTCATTGGAAGAAAAGAGCCTGAACTTCTCCCTGAGAGAACGGTAGATTACATGCTGGGCATTTGCGCTGTCGCGTGGATATCCGCGATTCGACACATTGCTTGCAGAATGCTGACGGGAAAATAGTAATGAGTATCATGGGCAAGATGACGCGACATTGAACCTCAACGTACAATGCATGCACTTCGTAATGACAGTATTACGCATGTTGATCCGACACGTCGAACACTTGAGAATGCTCTGAAACCTAGCAGTCAGAAGTGAACCGACACGCGCAGCAGAAAGTATTCACCATGCACTTGTCAACTTCTTGCTGCAACTGTGCCTCTCTTGAACTTGCGGTAGAATTGAGCATGTTTGATGACGCCTTTAGCTTGGCGGATTGGCGTTCGGCCTCCTTCCGAGAGCGCACTAGATTCTCTTCGGCTTTCCGAAGCTCATTGCGCCGCCTTTCAAGGTCATGCTCATGCTGGACCATTATGGCTCGCAACTAAAGATCAAATATGAGTCCGAACCGCTCGAAGGCCAAGTCAAAAGACGTACTTCGTCCACTCGTTTGCTCTCGTTGTCGGTACGAATCCGCCATTCGCCGACCTGCTCTTTGAGGAGCTTCACCTCTCGCAAGCTCTCACCGAAGCCTTTCCGTAAGCCCTCCAGTTCCTTCATGCATTCTGCCTAGCGCAACAGTTAGTCTGCGAGTGCTCGGAGGTGTGAAGTATAGACTCACCATGCGGTTGCTGAGATGCGTCTCGGTCTCCTTGTACTTGTCAATGGCAAGTTGCTGCTTCTCAGATTTCCGCGAGAGGTTCTTGCGCTCATTCTCAACGGCTTCCTTATCTCGCATAGCAGAGTAGAACTTGTTCTCCGACTTGGCTCGCTGCAAGGATATTTAGTCAGTACCAGTAGCTTTGCGTCAGGCATTAAAACGCACGTCAACAACGGCCTTCTGCAATTTCTCCTCCAATGCACCCAGGTCAAATACCTTGTTCCTGACTTGACGGTCCAGCGTTTCCCAAGCCACAGACAGCCTGTCCAACTCTGAATACAAGGCAGACTCTGCCTATGATAACATTCACTATTCTGCAAAGGACAGGTACCGTCTTCAATACGCACCTGCTCTCGCTGCTTCACTTGCAGCCGCACCTTCTCGATCACATCCTCCTTCTCTTGTAGCTGCTGGGACAGATGCTGCAGGTCAGGCGGCAGTGTGGTTGAAGCTTCGCCGTAAACAGTCTGGTACTTTTCCAACTGTACCCGGACATGCGCGAGCTCCTCCCGCAACTCAGCCTCAACTCTCGCGTGCGCTGCTGCATCAGGATTATCCTTTTGAAGAGACGATAGGGATTGTTGTAGCGCGTCCGCTTTCTCCTCCGCGGCACTGGGGTGAAATATTTCATGCCAATTATGACTCAAGCTAATAGAGGATTGACGTACACAAGTCGCTTCCGTAGGTCGTCGACATAAGTTGAGTCGCCTGCGTTGTCCTTAAACAGGAACGTCACCAGGTCCTCATCTCCCGCATCTGCAGCCAGGCGCGTCCTCAACCTAGTCAATTCTGAATGCAATACGGCGATACGTTCCTATATATGCACGCAGGTCAGAATGACGGCACAACTCAACGCACAGTAGTGAGACTTGCTCCACGAGATTCCGCAAGGGTCTTGAGCTCCTGCAGAGACTGCATCTTGACGCTATCCTTTGCCTTGCGCTCATTCAACTCTGCCATCGCCTGATCACGTTGTTCGCGGAGACGTATGTTATCATTGTCTCTGTTAGTGACCCTGGTCTTTAGTTCTTTGACTGCGTTTTCGATTGCTGTCTGTGGGCGTCGGCTAAGCTTACAGAGCAGAGGCACAAAGTGAAGCAACGTACCGCAACTTCCTTCTCTGATGCAGCATGGCTCGCCTGCAACTGTTCCAGCTCCTCCTTCACACGCTGTAGCTCGTTCTCGCTGTGAGTTGCAGAGTACTCTAGCTTCGAGGCCTGCTCCTGCAGTAGCTTATAGTAAAGGGATTCGATGACCACGTCTTCTGGCGGGGATTGCAACTGGGCGTTGTCGTTAGTGACACATAAACAAGAGTGCAGCCTTGATCACCTGTAGTTTCAAGTCCTGGATCTCCAAATGTAGCGCAGAAGTCTCCTTTGTGAGCCGTAGGATATCTTCCTCCTTGCGCTGCAACACGTCTTGCAGTCCTGCCGAATCGTCGGAATGTGAACCATTGACGACGGCTTGCGCAGACTACATGGAAGTCAGGAAGAATGACAGGATCAGGAATGGTCGAAACTCCCACCAATTGACCAAATCACTCACTGCTGGAGGGACGGGCGTCTCGCGAGGTGAATCTTCGTCTTTGACCTCTTCTTTGACCGGGATAGAATGTATCGTGGCCAAGGTTCTGCTTTGCAGTCGGTCTACACGCTTCTCAGCAGCCACAAGCTCCTCGTGGTACCTCTCCTTCTCCAATTCGGAGTCGCGTAATCTTGTTCGTATCAGTGACAGCTCAGACCGAAGTGTGGAACACTGCCCAGGCTATGTTAGCGACACTCAGCGCCATGTTAGGATTCAGACATACATCAGTTTCTGCCGCCTGACACCTCCTATACACCTCGTCTTGTGATGGCACAGACTGTGACTGCCCACTTAGGCGCGCAAACGCTGTCACCAATTCGGAGGTTGCATGCATCTTATCACGCAGAGCATCCAGGTAAGCTGAGTCCGCATGTTCGGAGACACGCGCGGTTAGGTCGAAGATATCTAAACATGACCTGACATGAGCTTTTGTTGTCGCTGAGACACAAGAAAAACAGACCTTCAGTCTGAACGTTTAAAGGAGGTAGGTCTTCAGATTTGACGAGTAGACGTATCGTACTGATGATCTGCACAGCAAGTGTCAAGGTGAGACATCTCCGAAAAGTATAATTTGCATACCTGCGTCCAACACGCCTCCAATGCTGCCAAACCCGCTTCACAGGTATGTCGTCGTCGCTCCAATTCCGCGATACGAGCTTGACTCCTCTCATTCTCGCGCGAATAATGTTTCATCCTGCGATATATGGCATCCTTGCGAAACATCTTCATGCAAACCCTTATCAGACAAGACCTCTCCTCAGTAAGCACAGCGCACTGCACCTCAAGATTGTCGCCGTCCTTCGGTTCATCGCCGTCTGGTGTAACACCGTTAACATGGCTAGGCGACCGGTTGTCGTCGCTCACTGCTCTCTTCTTGGAGCGCGAATCCAATTCATCTTCGGCGTGTGGTCGTTTGCGAGAGTCCATGAGTGAGTTTCTGCGTATTAAAGATGGAGAGGTCGAAGTCGGCGAACAACGTCGACAAGGGAATTGGAGGTCAAATGTTCAAACTCCGCTTGCTGGGCGGCCGAGCGCGCTTACTCAGATCACGTCCTCCACGACGAGTGCAGTGGCCACCAAATCTGGGTCACGGCAACCCTGCCTCTCTGCTTCATGCTAATTCTCGTGATGATCGTGTTCCTTTGAGCTGAGACGTCAGATGTATTCACGACAACTAATCACCCGGACCTTAGTCTTTTGTGTACTCGCCGGTCTCGCTGAAGATATACTTCAAACCGCTTCTCCGGCCTATCTCCTGGCTATAGTTCAATGTCTGGCCTGCCCTGCGTATTATTGGATGGAATTACATGCCATGGTCTGTAAGGCTCCGTGTCTTCGGTCTGTGATGAACGTCTATACACACACATCACCCCGCAACCTTCGTTCCCCTATACAGAACCCATCGATGGTCTGCATATGGAGAGACAATAATGAAACATGTCGGACTACAGTAACGTCACCTATCCTTATCTGGTGAAAATGTATCGGGGTCTGGCTCCTGCCACAACCCTCCTGCGGGCAGTCCGCGGTGCGCGTCTAAGCAATATGGTGCGTGATGGACGATCTATACTCTCTATAACCGTGACATTGGCCTTCTTTTCCACGATTCACGGCAGTGCGTCTACTTTGGTATATGATGAGGTGTTCACTGAGATCTGTGTTACGTGCTACCGAACGTTAGGCTCTAAAAGGAGCTGTGTACTTTGCTCGGTCACTCACCCCCTCATGTGTACTTTCAGCACGAACAATACGGCGAATCTCGGCGAAACGTGGACTGGAGACATTCGGAAACTAATTCTCCCCCGCCGTTCACAGCATATCGCAACTCCTGCCTTGCGTTGTACGTTGCTAGAAGGGCGTTCAAGAGCACTCCACGTACACCCGTTATCAAGGAAATTGAAGTGGAGGTGCGGACTTGAACTCACGTTTAGATAGGAGATTGTAGGATGCTGCGTAGATCAAGGTATTCGGCATTGTGACAAACTTCGTGTCTTGTCAGACTGCCAACTCAGGAATCTGAAACCGGCTCACTGTTAAGAGGGTAGCAATGGTTATAATCCTGCGCATGATGTTAGCAGAAATTGCAAGATCTCCGGAACGATATCTTACGTCGCGATTGCCCCGGTATCGATACTCTATTGCATGAGAGTTCGTAATATGTGATCAGTCCTGGAAGCTTTTCGATCAGTTTTCGCCCAGAGTACAATACTAGAACGATTTTTTAAATACAGTTTGGAGTCGCCACAGTACTATAACTTGCGAAATTGCCATCAGACCATCGGCAAGAACCGATGAGCCTGAACAAATGTAGAATACGACCTGAGACATATCCATTGGCAAAAGAGTTATCCTGTTATTCTGGCCATTCACTCACCGCGATCTTCCGCAAATCGTCGAAAGCGTCCAGGTGTGACCTGTAAATTTCCTGAGAGGGAATTCCTTCCGAATTTGAGATGACCCTGACCCTAAGACTGCGAATGCTGATGGTACATTCAGTGACTGCGATTAGCTGTAAGATGACCATGCTTCTGACCTATTCCGCCGACTGTACATGCATTCGCAATTCACATCACGAGTGTATTATGCACGTTCCAGCAGACTCACCGAACTCTACGAGTGAGAAAAACATCTTGCAAAGATCAGTAGCGCAAGAGGAAAGAGGTATCACCTGAACCTACAACTGGCGAAACGAAGAACCAATTCTTGTCCACTAGGTGTTGTATATCAGCCTGATCACAGTCGAAGGACGTGTCGCAGGGGGATATTCACATTTCCATACTCGATGAGAGAATAGACTACACGCACAGAATGAAATCGGATTATTGTGGTAGGGATATGACACGACTCACCCTCTGATGAGTATTGACATTGTGACCTGTGGCAATTGAGCGATGAGAACACGAAAAGGCTACGGATCCGAGTCTCGACTAACAGAGACAATATAGGCAGCCTACAATGTCCACCGTTAGTAAAGTCGAGGAGAGAAAAAAGAGAATATAACTCACCACTAGCGACCTAATGTTCCATCAATATCCCTACAGGCATCTCGCAAATGTCATGATCCGTGGGGTACCAACCAAGTAGGTGTAGCCAATTTCCATGGGTCGCCATAATCTCTGACGACATAAACATACAAACCTTGAATGAGCAGGATCGAATGTAATGTATCAAGAATCCTTGACAGACCATCAATGTTGCAAGTACCAAACAAGATGCAGCTAATGGATACCATAAGATGAAGACCTGCAAGGCGCCGGTCATTAAATGCATGAAATATGTACACATCAGTGCATTCGGCTAACCAAGACCTTAAAGATCGGAGCATCTTTCGCGCTTTGTCTGAAGTATTGATATGTCTGAATGATCGTGATGCCGTAAATTCTGCATGCGATACGCAGGAGTCGAATGAGCACGTGTGCATGTAGAAATGGGCCCATGACATAAATGGATGTGACAATAATTCCTGTAAAGGCCGCTAAAACAGTGGCTGCCAGGGATTGTGCAGCATACTCGCCTAGTAACGCCCCAAGTGTGTTGCTCAAGTTGGGAGATATACTCATAAATGCCCTTCAAAACGGGCCAAGCATAAAAGACGTCGTCAAGGGGAGAACAGCTCTGAGGCACTCAGGGTTCCTGGTCTTTTAGCGATGCTTCTAGCGTCATAATTGGAGCATGGGTTAAGAACTATGTACCGCGGCCCAACAACCATCGGACGGCCATGAAATATGGCCTCTGTCAAGGTATGTATGTACCCCGAGGCTTCAGAGACCAATCCGAGAACGTGGATTTCCTACCGTCAAAGAGGCCTACCATCGTTACAGAGACCTCGCAACCTCATCACGCGTCAGAGAGAAGCTATTGAAGAAATGATTAAGGGTCACGTCAAGTACTTGACATCCAGCCGACGCTGGCGATAGACGCACATGTGCGCTTGCAATTCTTGCACCAGTAGTGCCCTGTGGATTCATCATAGATAGACGCGCGTTTATGACGTGAGATATATCTCACTGGGAGGTCGGCAGCACCCCGACAAGACTGTCAAGAGTTCTATAGTTGGTCTGTCCGGTGAAACGTCTCATAAGCTGCTGATTTGTGGTGAACTCGTTCCCTTAATCCATTCCGTAGGATAACGAGACACACCATCTGGAAGAGCTACACACTGGCACGTGGAACTCGGAGAACGCTCAAGAATGCGAGAAGCCACTGATAAATTGATGACATGTCACAAAATGTCCCTTGGCCACCGGACGACCAATGTGCAATTATTCTCAATTGGTCCTCAAATGTATGTGTGAATTCCGCGTGTGTGTCATTCCACGTCATTGAGCATTTTGCGCACAAAGTCGCTGAAGTTTTCAAAGTAGAAAAGGCAGATTTGTGATATTTCGGGTGCCTCCTGGAACATTTATATTGAAAATTACTCTCATCAGCGTATTCACTACGTTGCGCCAGATCGAATTGCCAATTCATGGCGCGTCGGTGTAAGCTTGATATCTTCACAGGCTATTACTGCGGTCCAAACCTTCCCAAGTCTATTCCTATTATTGCAGACAATCTCTGCGTCCCCGACGGCCACGTTCTGTTACGCATCTCAGGACAGTCACTAATGTTACGTGAGTCATCTCCTTAGGGTTTGCATATAATAATCGAGAGGCTGCTTGCTGGTATCCTTATACGACCCACGAAACACCTTTCGAGATACGACACATTGGTTCTCACTTGAAGAATCGACCCTTCTGAACGTTATGAAAAATTTACGCCCTGCTGAAGCCACACCTATGCTCTTCCAGCCCACTTGCGTAGGAAGCCTTCAACTCGAGCACCGTGTTGTTCTCGCTCCAATGACACGTCTCCGTGCGAGTGTATCAAACGTCCAGAGCGATATCGCGGTTGTGTACTATGCCCAACGTGCTAGCGTGCCCGGCACGCTCCTCATTTCTGAGGGCGTATTCGTGGTCGCAAACGCAGGTGGATATACCAACGTTCCTGGTCTCTGGAATGATGAACAGATTGCAGTCTGGAAGAAGGTATGTCTCGCGAAATCGTGCGATAATTTCCGGCTGAGGAGGATCGTATGCAGGTCACGGACGCAGTTCATGCGAAAGGATGTTATATTTTCTGCCAATTCTGGGCACTCGGCCGAGCTGCGAATCCAGAGCAATTGAACAACTGTGATCCTAGATACGATGTCGTCTCCGCGTCGGATATTCCCCTGACAAACGGGCCCAAGCCGCGGCCGCTGAGGGTTGCAGGTATGCACCATGCACCTAGTTGATACGTGATTTTAGCAACTGAACATGTCATTTCAGAAATAAAGGAGTACATAGAAGCGTACAGTAAAGCTGCACACGATGCAGTGCACCGTGCTGGTTTCGACGGCGTCGAATTGCACGGTGCAAATGGTTACCTGATCGACCAATTCTTGCAAGATGTGTCTAACAACCGTACCGATGAGTATGGTGGCTCTATTGTCAATAGGTGTCGTTTTCCCTTGGAAGTCATCAAATCTATCGTGGACGCCATTGGAGAGAATAGGACTGGCGTACGTCTGAGCCCTTGGGGAGAATTTAACGGTGACCTCTAGCAATTTCGACCACAGAGTGTCCATGTATTCTGACGACATTTGTGGATAGACATGCGCATGGCCGACCCGATCCCCACCTTCAAGCATTTTGTAACTTGCCTCAAAGAGTCGTATCAAGAGTTTGCATATGTCCACCTAGTGGAGCCACGCATCAGCGGCAGCGCTGAACGGGATATGATGGCCGGAGAGGTGTGCAACCTATCATTTAATCGGCCGGAATTTTGTACCGATGTACACGCAGTCCAACGACTTTATTCGTGAAGTCTGGCTCCCTCGTCCACTCATCACTGCGGGAGGATACACAAGGGAACTGGCTCTACAGACGGCGGAGAAAACAGGAGAGCTGATCGCTTTCGGGAGGTATTTCATCTCGAATGTAAGCACCGACTCTTCTTAGGTTAAACAGGCTGCTGAGATAATGCTGCTACCAGCCCGATCTTCCGTGGCGCCTAAAACACGATGCTGCACTGGCACCGTATGACAGGGATACATTCTACCTACCGGAATCGCCCAAGGGATACATTGACTATCCATTCTCAGAGGAACTGCGCTCTAGCAGGATCTGAACGACTTAGACATGCACGTCGCGAAACCTAGAGATAGTCGCGACGTGAACGTATTAGGGATTTATCAGACATCTTTGACGAATTGCTCCACTCCCATCGAGTTCTGATTTAGTCTCTGGAAAAATGTGCGGCGTGAATGCATACGGGAAGATCTCGCCTCTCCAATGGTGTCATTCTTCATAAAGATTGTTTATACCAGGGGAAAAGGTTATGCTATGAATGCAGAAGTATACCAGTGACTCGCATGTGATCAAGCCAGCCACAACATCCACTGCATGAATAGTATACAATACGATATGGAATCGACATATTACAAGAGCGCTAGGGCATTATTGAACTCAGTGAGGTCTGATCGGGGCACACCTTAGAGGAGAAATAACAAGAATTTGACTACTCAACCATCACCAACGGTGCCCCTCGCGTATTTTGACCGGCGACGGCACAGCATCCACTTTGATATTTGTGGACGTATTCACGGAAATCTCGATGTTGCGTTGCTTCCAAGTGAACATAAGAGCCCAGGATTTTGAACATCAGCTGACTACTCACAGCAGAGTTGCACCTCTCAGCATCGTCATGCATGTCAATAGTGGACAGAGGTATCGTAACGACATATTTCGTAACCCGACGTGCATCTTAGTCCCTCTCTTGCATTATTGTGCCCAAATTCACGCCATCAACGGTCGGGGCCATCGTTTGTGAATGAGAGATCAAACGATGGGTGAAGTAGCATGAATGATCAGTGAACCAGCTATGCGGCCGGAGGTCCTAAGGCCGGTATCATTCCAGGGCGTCGAGCAACAGCCACATTAATGCTTGAACGGAACATATCATTGTTCTCAGAGCACACGTGCCTGGCGCTCCGAATGAAGTGAACGAGATTGATCAAATGCATTCGTTTGATTGATGCCTGTGACATTGGCGGTTAGCATCGCCTCATGACGGAAACTGGTCCCAAACATCGGTCAAGCGAGCATTTGTGACGGGAACTTGTCAGACGGACATTAGGAGACACGCCTGAACGAGTTGCAAACGACGGAATGCGATGAACAAGTACACCAAGGTAGGGAAAGCACAGGAAGCGTGGGTAACTGAGGCCGCGCAGCTTATGCACGATCGCCGATCGAATCTCTACGAAATTGTTGTATCGCGGGAGCTTCGCAAGGATGTACGACCTGTGCGACTCGCAACTGCAATCTTACGCTATAGAGCCGGCCTTTTCAATGTTTTTTGGTGTAGAGAGGCAATTGCATGATTTCAGTTCCAAGGAAATGAGGAAGACCATCAGTCTGATGTAAGATAGTAGGCGCAAAAACACGATGAATGTCATTGAGAAAGACCGATGATAGTAGCTAGATCATGATCATATTCTCGACAGCTCATGTCGACATGACCCCGAAAGAACTCTAGAGAAAGGTGTCAGTCCCCAACATACGTGGCAACAATATAGGTCGGGAGACACAGCTCCACCACGGGTGGTTGAGCCCCTAGTGGGCTCGGTCCCTCCCTGGGAAGTCGTGCACTGTACATGGCCCTTGTCGACCCGCATCTCACGTACGGGTGCGACATTGCCCTTGATGTTGACCCCACCCTGCTGGCACAATTGGAGGTCGTCCAGCATTATCATCTGCGACGTGTTCTGGGACTGTCAGCTCGCTCCGTCACCTTCGTGCTATTCATCGAGACCGGACTACAACCACTACGTTATCGCGGGGTCCTTTGGCTCTAGGCTACCTCGACTACATCCTATCCTTGCAGGGCACGGCGTCCTTCGTCACAGCGCCCTTCGGTACCAGTCTCGCCCTCAGGGCGCGTGGTGGGCACCCTTCGTGGGTGTCCTCTATCACGTCCTGCGTGCCCTGAAACCCCCCGTCACCATCAACTACGACATCCGCGTATGTCACTCAGTTGAAGGAAGCCGTCCTTGCATCGATGCGGATGGCCCTCCGCTCTGCGGTCGAGACGTTGCCCAAGCTCGTGCTCCTGCACGGCCGCCCTGACATTCTGTCCTTCCGCCCATACCTCCACGTCATGGTACCGCAGCACCGTATCGCACTCACCCGAATGCTCGTGTCCGACCACCCGCTGGCGGTCGAACGGCTTCGCTGGGCCAAACGATATCGCCCGCCCGTGCCTTGGCATGAGCGACTGTGCCGTCTCTGCAGGGACGCGCTGGACGATTCACCGCACACAATGCTGGAGTGCTCTGCAGCCGCGGACCCGGTCGCCTTGCGTGACGTGTTCTGGGGCAAAGTGGGCGCGGAGTGGGCGCGATTGCGCAGCGCAGCCCACGACCCGGCGCATGCCCTTGCGCTTCTGATGGCACGCCCGTCCCTTCATGGCTTGGTAGCTAAACTAGCCTATGACGCCCTCGAGGTGTATGCCCGGGTGCCTATTTAGTGCCTTCGCAGGTTACCCAGTAACGTGATTGTCTGTTTCTCCCGTCTTTCCGGCCGACCGTTGTGCTCCGTGGGATAGTCGGTATGCCCTGAGCAACCTGGATCTGTACTCATCGTTTGGTAGTGTAGTACTAGCGATACTATATGGCCCTATCGGAGCGTGAGTGCGGCGGTTGTGTCCTGTACGAACATGGTAGTACTGCCCTCCCTGTATCGGTACAGCCCCCGGCGTTCCAGCGTGGGACCGAGCCGGGTAATACATCTCAACCGGTCGATATGAAGTACGAACCGCTGCGCTCTAACCATTCACATATCTTGGCTGCTGACTACTAGTGCTGAATGACACTGCTTATTTTTCCGCGTCGTTGAGCTGCGAGGACAACGCTGGGCTGGCTGATGTTCCATCAACGAAGACAGACGACTCGGAACCTCGGGCACGGATGACAGGGTCGATTCGGCTGCGAGCCAGCAGTCCGATGCAGAATGAAGCCTGCAGGGTCCAATGTTGCTTGCCTCGGGCCCCGGTTACGAAGGCGCAGGGGTTGCGAAGGGTTCTAAAGTTCGTCATCACTGCGTCCCGGGGTGCGCCTTCAGCTCCGCGGCTATGGTGAATCTCATCGTTGCCTTTGTGAAGAAAAGCGCATATCATATTACAACATACTGTCTGCCACATGCGCCATGGTGTCATCGCGCCATGGGGAAATACGGAGAGCAGTACGAAGTGAAATTGTACTTCCTCAAGAGTTCAAGTCTCAGGGGTAGCGCGGCTATAGACGAGACTTAGCCCGCATTTGGGGTCGGCTTGGGTCGGGGCATCCGGGACAGCCTAGTGTACCGTTTCTACCAATAATACATACACGGTAAGGGCCAATATTGCGCTGGGACTATAAGTGAGGGAGACCGAGCAGTACTACCGTATCCTCCAGTACCACCGTATCTTCCAGTTCAGCGCCCTGCATCACACCATGATCTCTCGACCTCCGGGCGTCCCCTTCCTACTGCGCTGCGTCCTGATTAATTCAGTCCCTGTCTTAGCTGTCTTAGCGTCTGCGCGCACTCTTCGCTTGTTCACAGGTCTTTCTCTGCCAACATGGCTGCTTGTCGTTCTTGCGGTGCTTAGCATTCCCCTGCGATTTGCGATCTTTACTTGGTCCCGGTGGTGGCGCGCATCTCGTGCAGCCGCTCGGTTAGGCGCCACCCTCGTGCCTCACTGGAAAGGCGACAAAGTCGGAAACGTCGATGCCCTACAGATGATATTGCAAGACTTCTCTACGGGGTACATAGGTTCGTGCACACAGTGACATCTCTGCGAAACATGGAAACTCATTCATACTATTCCCTGTTAACAGCGGACTCTTACTGGAAGGCGACGGACAAGATAGGACCGACTTGGCAGGTGGAATTGCTGTGGGATCCCTGGGTCGTAACTTGTGACCCAGCAGTCATAAAAGCGAGTCAAATAACTCTTGGACTGTGGCGGTAGATAACTTATTCTGCATATCTAGACCTTGTTAGCCACAGATTTTCAGAACTTCGTGAAAGGTCAGTGAAATTGCAATGTCTGGGGAGTCCGTGAGGTCAACTCGTCCACAGGCGAAACCTTCCAGGGATGCATGCACTCGGTGTTGGGCACTGGCGTGTTTAATTCTGATGGTACGAGTCCGTCATACTTTGATTGTCCCCATTCTAATTATGGATTGCTTCTACATAGGTGACATGTGGAAGTGAGCATTGTGTCGCATGCTCTCGATACAGCCAGTTGATGTATTCCGCAGATTTCATCGCGGAATGACGCGCCCTTTCTTCACTCGTGAGAAGATCAATCACTTCGATTTGTTCGATAAGCATGCAGGTAGGCGGAACGATTATATGGAGAGTTTTCTCTGACAATTTGCTTCGAATGAAGGCAAGTCTTTGCAGAAGCTCAAGCAACGACTTCAGGCTGGACATGCTGTCGACTTTCAGGTACCGTGTTACGAAGTGTGATCTTCTTTGGTCAAGCTGACTCGGCTGCTTTAGGATCTTCTTCTGCGCTTCACACTAGATTCAAGCTCGGAATTCCTCTTCGGAAACTGTCTCGACAGCTTACAAAACACGCTTCCTTACCCACATAATGTGATGTCTGCGGCGTCGAACTCTGCATCCTCCGAGGCTTTCTCAGATGCATTCAAACACGCATTGCACGCTGTGGGAGACCGTTCGCGGACTGGATGGACCTGGCCACTTCTTGAGATAACGGAGGATAAGACGGCGGAACACATGAAGGTTGTCGATGAGTTCTTGCAGCCAATCTTAACAGAGGCGTTGATGAAGCAAAAACGAAGAGCGCAAGCTGGTTCGGATGCGAAGGAGAGCTTGAAGTCTGAGGAGGAAGAGACTTTGTTGGATCACCTCATCACGATGACAACTGGTGAGCGCCGCCTATCAATGCGCGCAATGCCACCCCGCATGTTTGCTGACATTTTGCAGACCCCGTTGTGCTTCACGACGAAGTCCTCAATATCCTTATTGCGGGAAGAGATACTGTACGTTTCTTGATATCAGGGCTGTGATCAGACGCTGACTGAAAGCCGGACTGCCTGCTAGACCGCATCAACCCTCAGCTTCGTAGTATACCTATTGTGTCAACATCCAGAAGTTCTGCAGCGCCTCCGGCAGGAGGTATTAGCCATAGTCGGTCCTACACGTATGCCTACATATGAAGACATGAAAGATATGAAGTATCTCAGAGCGGTTCTCAATGGTTCGTTGTCGCCTTGAGACACTTGTACCAAGATTGATTTCACGCTCACTTTTCAGAAACACTGCGACTATACACCCCCGTGTAAGTCATAATATCGTCAAATTGCGTGCTTCAGCTTATCGTTGTAATTAGTCCGGTCAACATGCGGTATGGTATCAAAAATGTAGAGATTTACGTCTATGCTAAAACTTTCCGCAGATTCAGCGTCAGCGAGACAACTATTCCTAACTCGGATCCCATGGGAAAACCCTTGTACATCCCCGCCAACACAGCGTGCGTCAAACTGTGGATCACTGTCGTCTAATACTAACACTGTTCTCTGCAGTGTGGTCTATTCCCCGTTCGTGATGCACCGCAGGACGGAATACTGGGGCCCTGACGGTATGGTGCACTTTCCTGTCACAGACGATTCCAACTGACATGGTTGTAGCTGCCATATTTGACCCTGACCGGTTCCTGGACGAGCGCATGAACAAATATCTTGTGCCAAATCCTTTCATATTCCTACCATTCAGCGCGGGACCGCGCATCTGTCTCGGACAGCAGGTACGTAGAGGGTAGAGCTCTACCGGCCACATGCAACACGGCTGATCCTGTCCTCGCAGTACGCGTACAACGAGATGTCGTTCTTCATTATCAGGCTGCTGCAACAGTTCTCGGAAATGTCCCTTGATTCAGAGGCTCAGCCACCCGAGTCACTTCCTCCCGCGGAGTGGGCTCAAGACAGTGGACGCAAGGCCGCCGAGCAGATTGTGCCCAAGGTTCATCTGACCATGTATATAAAGGTTCGTGATGTCTTACCACAATGCGGCACATACTGACTCCAATGCGACAGGGCGGGTTGTGGTTGCGTATGAAAGAGGCCACGCATGACGAGTGATCAATTCTGGTGTTCACTTCTGTAGAGCATAACTTAATCAGTATATGTATGCTATCTTACTACCTGTTTTCGAGCTGCTTTGTAATTTGTATCATGAAATACGATCTGCTCTGTCACATCTTCACATCCGCAAGTGTTCGCTTTCATTCTGCAGGTTGTGGCTCTGGTAACTTCTCACGAATGCTCACTCCCTAGATGACGTTCTCTCCATTACCTGATATCTCTCTGAATTGATCCGCTAATATACAGAGCCGTAGCAGCTGCTGACAATTGTGATGAAAGATAAAACATGAACACTTATCCCCAGAGGTAGAGCTGCTCATTCTTCTCAGCTCCGAAGTAGCGCTCCCCCTTCACCCGGTGTGTCTGAAGGATCTGCTCAATCTCCTTCAGTTCCTCCGAACTAATGTCTATGTTACCGCCCTCCAGATTTTCAAGGGTGCGCTTCTTGTTGCTGTTTATTCATGAGCAAAACTTGAGCTAGTTGTTCCGAAGATAGGGAGAGGTGCTCTTACGAAGAACCGGGCAATGGAATAACATGATCGCCGAGCTGTCCAACCCACGCGATGCAGAGCTGTCCAAGCGCGATATGCTTCCTCTCAGCGACGGCCGTAAGAGCATCGACAATAGCCAGGTTCGCGTGCATGTTCTAAGATTTCAAAATCAATGTTAGACAGCGAACAATGGTCACTGATCTACATGGCCGTACATCTTCTTGGAAGCGCGAGAAAATACAACGCATATCCCCCTCTGTCGATGAATAAGCATAAAAGTGAAGAATACACGAGGAAAGAGCATACCAGGAAGGTCGCTAGGGCTCCTCATCGTGCCAGTCAGGAGACCGGCCCCGAGAGGGCTGTTCAACGTTTTAATTACGTGCGCATTGGACAATGTACAGAGATAGAGATACTCACGCGTAAGCGGCAATAGCAATCCCGAGTTCCTTCGCGGTCGCAATAACTATCCACATAACGTCAGCCGGCAACAGGAAGAAGTATAGATAAAGTTACCTCTTTTCGTCTCATCTTCATACGAGAACGGACTGATCTCGATTTCCGCAACTGCGATTGGGTGGATCTACCGTGATTCATATCAGTGTTTTCCCAACTGCAGTATGAAGGAACAACTCACAGCATGAGCACGCCGTAAAGTGACCGCACTGCATTCAGTCAAGCCGATGTAGTCGAATTTACCCTCGCTATGAAGTTGTACCAGTGTCTGCATAATGTCTTCGAGGCCGACCTTGGGGTCAATGCGCGCAGGCTGGAAAAGGTCAACACGTTTTGTTCCGCGCAGGGACCTAAGGACAACATCCATATTTCGTCGTAAACTCTCCGCACTACATCATCGCGGTTATTCAAGTGGAGTCTTGAATGAAACATTATTGCTCACGAGCAGTCGACCCCATTGGCTCCAACTCCCGCCTGTATTGACAAGAGTGTTAGATCTTAGGTTTACAAGTCAACTCGTGGATGGGCATTTTACTTTAATAGAAAGGAACGCCTTATCCGCGTATTCAGGATACTTCTCGAAGAAGCGTGCAATCAACTCTAGGTTGGCAGGGCCACGGTCAGGAGCGTAGAATGCCCCTGAATGTGCCGTTAGTCCCGTTCTCCACGAGGGGTCAAGAATGCTCACCCCCATTAAGGAACATCTTAACGCCACTCGGAAGAGCGTCGACACCACCTTTGATGGCCTCAAACGCGACTTCGTCTGAGACAGGAGGTAATGTTCCACTGCGTCAGATTCGGACAGTTATTGGCTAGAATGGAATACATGCGCATGATACGCACGTCATCCGCATCAAACCGTGCTGCAGCAATGCATTCGAAGTTATAGAGAAAGCAGTAAGACTATGTCATATCAAATGGATCATAAACACCACTCACCGAGACCTTTGCTACAGTCACAGACCCAGCAATTGTCACCGTCTTCTGAACCATCTTGTGTTATAGTATGGTCTGGTATGAATGCGGGCGTCCTCTGAGCGTGGCAGGACGATGCGGTCAGAAGACGACTATTATATAGCGTCGGCATTTTATTTAAGTTCCAGGAAGCACAGATTAGGGGCTGAGGAAATAGACAGGAAAGTCTCGATCCATGCTGGAACAGTTACGCGTCTCCGGCCAGTGCATACTTCAACTAAGAGCTCATGCCGAGATGGTTACGTGTCTACGGCAGGACGATGTCGGCATTGCCGCGCCACGTCTGGTGACAGCTAGACAGCGGCACCTCATGCACATGACCTCCGCCGCAGCTTTCTGACTAGCCGTGCTTCCAGAGGGATAGCAGACTTGACGAGGAAGACGTCAGTTAAACGGAGACAGATTCCGTTTTGCCACTGCGTAGGGAATGTTATGACGGAAGAGGCCTCCGGTGGATGGCGAATCTCAGAATGCTCGTGTATAATATCGTAGTCGAGTAGCTTTTCGGCTACGCGTAGGCAAAACATAGGCGTCAAATCTGTCGCTGGCCTCCAACATAGTACGGTGTCGTCATACGGTCTTAGCACTCTGAACCGCGCCTTGGGGTTATGTGCGACGGCTTACCTCAAGGCCCACTCCGGGGTTCACCTGCTTGAAATCCTCTTGTGCGGTAAAACAAGTGCCCAATATAATTCCAACACAGCTCACAGCATCCAGCTCCCAACATAAGCACCAAAACAGTAGTCCGAGAAAAACCATAGGCCATCAGTCCGCAGTATAAGAAGGCGGGACGTCCACCGGTTCTATCTCTGATGGTGTGATATCAGATTGGAATCGCATCCCAGAGTCAAAGTGCTGAGTCGGCGCTGGCCGCGGCGGAGCCAGAATGACGCCCCGCTTCGATGTCGAGGGACGAGGCCCAAGTAGTAGCCGTGCCTCAGCGCCCCGTGCGCCGACCTGAGATGCGGACTCGCTCGGGCTGAGCGAGTAGCTGCTCACCGAATCGATACCGCCATGCGAGACAGTAGAGGCCAGAAGGGCAGATGAAGGAGCAGAACCAGTCGAAGTGGCGAATAGAGGGGGAGGAGGCAATAATGGCACTTCAGGTGGGGATGATAGGGAGAATGGATCCTGCCTTTCGCTGGACAGATCTTGGGAGGCATGTTGTATACTCGCGTTCAATCCGCCTATGTAGGATGACTGAACCGTGGATGATTGCCAGGCAAGGGGCGCTCTTTCACCTAGCAGGACTTGAGAAGCATCTCCGCGAGCTGAGGGCACTGATGGCATCTCTGGCTGGTTCATCGGAGGTAGCCCCGGCACATGCGGTTCCGGCGCTGGCAGCAAACGATTAGGGTGCTGGCGACATTAGCGAGACAGGACGAGCACGTACGATCGAACAGTCCAGCAGAAGGATGGTAAACTGCATTCGCCCTCTTTCGTCGACACCAGTATAGCATGGCCGAGATCGCCAACACGAGGACGATCACGCCACCGACAACACCACCGGCGATTGCCCCGACTTTGGTGGACGAGCTGGAAGGAGAGCTAGTATGCGATGGGGATGATGTGTCGGTAGAGGTGTTCAGCGCACTTGTAGACGTCATCGCCTGGGAGGATCGTGCAGAAGATGCAGATGACGATGCATGGGAAGAGGATGATGACGATGGTGGTGAGGACGAGGATGGTGCTTGTGAGGGATTGTTTGGATCGGTGGGATCGAACGAGATGTAGTCAAAAAAGTATGGACACTCTGCACTGGCAGATATCACCTCGATATCCAGCGTGTACTGCGCGAAAGGCAGGATTGGTGAGCTGAAGAAAGTCCGGCCGTCTTGCTCGGCTCCGCTTATCGGGTCTGGCGTGAAAGTCACGGTCGCACCATTAATAGTGTACGTCGACGTCGGTTGCGAGCTGCCGTTGGTGGCTGGTACAACCGTGCCCAGCACGGAGATTTGTGAACCTATCAAACCGCTTCTTTTGTCGCATTTTTGTAAAACAACCAAAAGGAAACTCACCATTAAAAGTGAAAAGAATCCCTCCTGGCCCATGGATCTCGCTCAGTGTCGAATCAAACACAGCTGCGTTGGTCGAGTGAGTGAAGAACCATGGGGACTGTGCACCCGGGTTATAGGTGATATTGTTGGTATCCGCACTGTCGACGAGCTGGCTCATTGCAGTCCCGGGTCCAGAGTATATCCAAAATTCAGATGCGGAGGACCAGCCAGCTCCGTGACGACCGTTGGAAAGGTTGGTATATATGGACAAGCCCTTTGCTAACGTTCTCTACAGGGATATATGCCGCGTCGACAGCCATCAATCGAGATTGATGGTAGACATTTAGATTGAAAACGCATGCCTCAACCAGGTCGCCAAGTGGCTCGCCTGCGGGTTATGTAAATCTGCCGCGTCCCTTACCCTTATCATCAAAATCCACGGTCAATTCTTGCCAGGCATGTGTAAGTGTAGAGGCCTAGAAACCAATCCACCGACCCCAGTATGAATTTGTCTAGCCAGTCTAGCTATGGCGCACTCACGATAATCGATGGCACTGAAGATGTCTCATTGCGACTCAAGCGAATGGCCCAAGACAAATGCGGTGCTGCGAGGGTGAACAACACTACCGACGCTTGTGGGAAAGACAGTGTCACCTTGAATTGCAATTTGCGCCGCCACCTCATGACATACTTCAGGACTTGAGGCTTGAGGTCCTGGAAGCCTCGAGAATCGAGAGAGAGCACGTACATATAGCCATAGAACATCGTACAGTACTCGTAGATGACCAATGAGTAATTCCTTCAAGATGAATGGATGTTGACGTACAGAAGCAAGTTGTAATTTTCATACTGGCTTCACCTGAAATTGCTCTTGTACTGTCAAACGTCATATCAGCCTCCATATCGCCAGTGGATAGATTGGCTGCGTTGCGTGAAGCAGATTCGACCATGCCAGACAACGTCTGCTGTCGGTGGCGATTCGCGTCCCAGTCATCGAGTTTGAGCGCTTGTCAAAGCTCTGAGCGCCGCAGCCCGCTTAGTGCCGTCGGCAGGCACGTGCACACTGCCCATAGCCACCGACGCGTCTTGCAGCGTCTTGGCTCCCCCCTCCGCGCTCGTTACTATGAACTCCCCGGATCTCTCTCAGCTTAACGCCTTCCACAGCGGCTCGCGTCTTCTCTCTGAATCATCATTACTTCCAGACTCGAGCGCTAACTCGTCGCAAACAGGCCACGGCGGCGAGGACCTGTCCTTGTCCGAACTTTCGCTGGAGGACCGACCGCTGCCCACTTTCAAACGAAGACCGTTCAGTCTACTTGCGCAGCCCGCGCCTCTACGGGCTGCACAACATGCCGAAGATAGTGTGCTAGCGGAGGAGGATGAGGAGGCGGACGGAGAGGTAGGCTTGGACGAGACGATGACACAGGAAGACTTCGAGCGTGCGAAGAAACTGGCAGCTCGGACACGAGAGGAGAAACTACAACATGATTTGTTTATTCTCAAGAAGCTCAATGCTACTTTTGATGTGTACAAGGAAGCCCTCAAAGAGGCAAAATCAAGTACCGAGGTGAGTCGACATGAGTTCTAAATTGGCAGGCGGAATTGTATCAACGTACGCAGAGAGTAGCGACTCAGCTGGAACATACGAACGCGCTACTTGATAGATACGTTGATATTATGGCGAAGTCGGAGGATTACGCCCGCTTGATACTGGATGAACGATGGCAGGGCGCTGAGGCTGTATGTCACTCCTTTATATGCGACTCCTGTCCTGTTTTCAACTGCAGCACAACCTAGGACGAAGAACAACTGGAACGCGAACAATTAGAGGCTATCGAGCGTGCCCGACGCAACGAGGAGGAGCGTCTTTTAGCTGAGCAGCGGGAGCGAGAACGATTGGAACGGGAAGAACAAGAGAGGCAGGAACGCGAGCGAATAGAGCGGGAACGAGCCCAACCCAAAGTCTCCGTAAGAGGTGGTGGCGTGCGAGGTGTACGAGGCACTCGTGCGTCGATGAGGGGCGTGACCACACGGGGGATTACACGCGCAGGTATGTCCTGAGCTATTCCACTCCATAGTTCCTGTGCTCATATAGTTTGTTTCTCACGAAGCTGCTCCAACAATATCTGCACGCGACGGGCGTCCAGGCGGAACCGTCACCGGTAGCGGCGGGTCTTCCTCTGGCACCACAAGACGCACCATCCCGTCTGCGTCAGCACGGGTGACAAGCGCCGCGGGTACAAGCCGCATAGCTCGACCTGGGAGAACATGATGGTCCGTGACAGTAGTGAGTAGATTACATCTTGATATTCCCGCATAGTGCCGATGTTTGAACAGCCTTTCTTATATCTATCGATGTCCAGGTCGGACCAGTCATCATCATGTTGACATCCTCGACCAGGCGGGACGGCTGTATCCGGTATACATCTCTCGTACCTGTGACAGCTACGGCGTTACACGATCGCTCATGTAGCGATCACCCCCGCACTTCACACCTGAACCTCGTCGTCACCCGCTCGGATGAGGCTTTGTGGGCGAAGCACTGGATGAGAAGCGTCACTGCAGACTTGCCTGTACTGGAGCTTTCAGCACCTATTTCAAGAGCTCTTCTGCAGCGCATAGAAGGCAAGTGGCGATATCACGGGCAAGCTTCCATGCGCAACATCCCTGCTACTCGGTGGACGCCTGTATACGAGGGGGAAGTTTTTGAACGTTGGATTCAATAACAGTTTCGTACCCGTTACCTCCATTACGTCAGGAAAATCGAGTCTTCAGAATAGAGCTCCAGCCCCGCGAGAGATTTCTGCTAGTGGAGTGGTCTCCGCACGAGTATCAAATCAGTTGGCTTGAATGATTCTCATCCCACACTCGAGGCTAACATTAGAATGTACCTCTTTAGCTGTTTTGCAGCATCCCATACATGTGACGACTTGCCACATTATGCAGTGCCATCTCGTGGATACCTCAGATGGCTATTCGGGACTAAGTACAGGCTAAGAACTGAAACCTCCCGGGCCCACCATCACGGAAGCTCATGGAGAAACAAACCTACAACGACTACTTACGCACCATCCTAGGCTCTAGCAGGGAGGTTCACCTGTGTTGGTGGTGTTGGGATCCTGTGAAAGATAATAAGTCGCAGAGTCTGTTTACTCAAATGAAGGTGGTCGACAGTCTCGCGCGTCGCGCAGTTGTCCTAGGTGAAGATTGCCGGCCGGCCCAGAGGAGGAGGATAGCTCCGGCGCTCCGCTGCCCCTGTCCGAGTTCGGCTCTCCTGCTAGGGAACCTCTAACTCTTTCGATCCACACCACTCTCGGCGTCTACAACTCTCATGACGCAAAACAGTATTTCTCCGACCACGCCAACCTGCCGACGGTGTTAGTCGACTATGCAAGAGGATAGCCTTCTACGAGGTACTCCATCTACGCCTCATATGCAGCCACATGTGAGTGCTTTATCTGTTCCTTCTGGAAAGGCCCCTGTGTACGGGCATGGACAACGCTGCGCTGCACTGTCAGGATCCTCGACCAGTCTCTTTGTTGATTCCGTGCTCATCCATATGTGATCTTCCAAGCCGATCCTTTCCTCTCTTTCAGGGAGAACAGTCGTCGATGGCGATTCTTCCAGAGCGCCCGCAATACGTGCCCTAGAACATGAGCCTGCGCAAGCAACCATCAATTCTTAATGTTCAACACGATCGCATCGTTCTGACCTCGTGTCAAACGGGGATGAAGTCGAAGCTTAGGATAGTTCCATTAGGAGGCGGCATGATCAGCCATGCACACAAGTGGTTGAAGGAATGCCATCACAAATCGCTTCCTTTGATCAAACGGCATTGGCAGCTCTTAACACTTTTCTTCCTGTCGGCAGTTATCAGTTGCATAGGTTGGTCCTTACAAATTCGCCCAAATGTTCCCGTCAGTACCCTATCAAAAATACGGCAGAATCAAACAGTACGTAGAGCATTTTGTCGTCCTCAGATTTATGATTTCTTATGCATATATATCACTCCATAGCTATATCTGACGACGCGATTGATCGACATAATTCCGACCAAGGGAATGATGACTCTCGAATGGACAATTGTCGATTATCAAGTCAGCATTGACAATCAGAACAATCTTATGCCATACGAAAACCAGGATTCCTGCCCTGATATTACCATTCACTTCGTTGCGTAAGCTAATTGTGACGGTCTTGCATTATCGGTACACGCTGATTACCTATCTCGCAGGGATCTGCTGGTCAGCACTGGTAGCCAAATTACGGCGCCAGATACCCAGCCCGACACATTTTTAATCCTGAATGGGAAGGATTGGACAACTTCGCATGGGAACAAATTGGATCGTCGCTCGAATAATACTATTTTTCGGACGGACCTGCTGCTTTGTGGCGCAGGACGCTGAATGCAGGCCTATCCATTTGACAAGTGAGAGGCCCATGCTTGACGCAAAACCGGACCATATTCTTATTAATCATTCGCCGATAGATATGAGGCCAACGTGACAATATCCGCAGAGGTTCCGCCTCAGAATATCCCTGCGGGTCTCAACATCATGCACATAAGCGGCTGGCATTGTTCGTACTGGATGCTATGATGCAGTACAATGATAACCTAACCACCCGTTTACGCCACCAGCGGATTCAATTCGAAGCTAACGTCCTCAAAAACGTATGGCCGGTACTACACAGTCTGGGACAATATCGAAACTGTCACTCGTGGACCTGTCATTCGAGTCTATGTGATCTTCATGCTGATAACTATCTGTGAGTTCCGCTTACAGCCCCAACATGTCACGGTCTTCCGACGCCATACTGAGATATCTCAGGGGCTATGACTTTGGTCTTTGTGGTAACATGCGTCGCAGCGGTCTTCTTTGGGAAGGGAACACTCGCGGGAGTCGTGATCTCACCGATCGCCACCCTAATCGCATCCATAGCACTTCGCAATATGCTGCCTGGGGCGCCGCCTGAGTATGGTGCATAATGTAAACTCCATGCCACCTATCGTCGCGATCGCTCACATTACGTTATAGGTGCACCTATCGGTATGTCTCAACTACGCTATATGTGCCTGCTGTTCTTTACTGAGCGTCCACCAGATATGGTCGTCATTCTGCCGTGCATAGCGCTCTCGACCCTTTGCGTGCGTCTCACCTTGTTGTGACATATACCCAGTTCATTTATCGGCTGTTGCATTCCGTCGTCGGGACTGCGATCTTGTTGTTCCGTGATCTATAAACGCTTCTTTAGCTATTTGCCGCATCTCATGCACGCAGCGACTAAACGCGTTACGCAGTGCCATCTCGTGCATGCCCCAGATGGCGATGCGGGACTGCCTGAGAATTGAAGGCTCCCGACCCCACTGGCACCACTGCCCATGGAGAACTTAACCCACAACGGTTTCTCGTGCTTACGCACCATCCGAGCAAGGAGGTCGAAAGTCTATAGCAGTCCGTCTGCTCAAACGAAGTGATACCTACTAGCGGGAGCCTTTAAGGGCGATGACTTGCCCCTCGGGTATCGGGTGGTGATGGCAAATAGAGAACTCGGATTTTGTACACTATCTGCCGATACCCATCAGGACCAGATTCCTTGCTCTTCACTGCATAGGCGGAAACAAATAACTTTCGTGGAAGACACATTGCACATTGATGTGATGCATGTTCCAAGAAGTGGAGGAACGTCTTGTCATTAATATTCATGCTTAGTCCTGCAATATCCTGCGTGTTTGAGCTTCACGGATGCGTCCCGGCGCAATATAAGCACTATGGTATAGCTTACGCGTTGCCCGATCGCGCGTCGGCTTCTCGGCACTCAAGCGCTCCGTATAGATGGTCTTTACATTGCAAGTATGCAGACTGTTGCCGCTGTTTTCATATTGATAGGCCTGACGTCTCGAAATCGCATACAGTTGCACTTTCAGTTGGCCAAGCACACCCCCCCCGCCACAGCCTGCATATTGGCCAAGCCACCTGCCGTCCGAAGCTGCACACTTTCACGAGGGTCCGCCTAACTCCGTTGTACTAGTTTTTCGGGGTTAGGCTCGTCGATATGAGAATAGCTCTGACAGTTCGTAGATTATACATCACGCAGAGTGCGGCGCCAATATATGTCAGGTCCGTGATACAATACTACAGGAGACCCGCTCGAAATGAACTCCGCGACCATTGCAGCCGTTTTCATATCGATAGGCGCGTGCCGCGCAAAAGATACACACAAGTGGAGTTAGGCGGAACCCGGGGAAAGCCCGCCGAACTGACGGTACCGAGCATGACCGCGACGCGGGGCGTCGATCCGTACGCCTTTAACCAATGGGCATCTGCTGATGATGTCCCGCTTAAAACTCCGCCTGCACATACTTTTCCGATGAGGCGCCTATCGATATGGAAACGGCTGTAAGAGGTAAGGTGTTGAATATTGTGACAATCTGAACGCCATCCTAAGCCGCTTCCGTACGGGACCACTGTAGTGCTGGGGGCAGAACTCCCCGAGGTCAGTTCTGCCGGCAGAACGGCAAAACGGCAGCTGCCAAGGATGGCAAAAGCTGGCAGAATTACGGCGGCGCTGGTTGGTAATTTGGACGAGTTGGTGCTTAAATTTGGGTATATTACGTACAATCGTACTTATCACTCTCTGAGATTTCGCGCAGTTCCACTCTAACAAACGTCCCAAATCATAAATTGATGACATCTTGCAGAGCTGAACCCTAGAATAGGGGTTGCCTCGACAACGCGACTCACGTCTTTGGCTTGCTCGGGCATAGAAAAGGAACTTCTTGTATGAATTGGTGCAGTGTATGGCAAGTAGGACCTCAAAACATCGAGTATTAGATGCATTTTGCGCTCGCTACCCCTCAGTCTGAGACGCTCAGTGGTAATTTCTGCCAGGTACTGCCCAGCCTGACTGGCATCTGCCGGCACTTGCCAGGTTGGCAGAACTCAGCGGCAGAACGGCAAGGTTCTGCCAACAACACTAGACCACTGGCACACCCTGTTTCACCGGCTATCGTCAGGCATCGGGCCTTATGCACGTGTCTGGTGCACTTACTTTTGTCTATCGGTCTTCTGCCCTTCTCCTTCCATTCAAATGGGTGTTTGTTCAATGTCCGCCCCTTCCATTGAATGCTCTGACTTCGCAAGCAGTCAATAGCTCACCTCGACCACTAGTATTCCGGCATGAGACGGTGCGCATGCAGCAGTTTCTGTATCACGTGTCCAACAGTCAACTTCTTCACCTGGTTTTAGATACCGCTACTCTCAACTCCGCTGTGCATGAACAGCATTCTGCAGGCGCAGCATATCACCTTCGGAAGTGTCTAGACCTTCAGCACCGTAGTGCCAGTTACGGGTACGGGTACAGGTACAGGTAGAGCTCAATCCACCCGGGCCCCAGGGGGTATACCTGTGTCGAGCACCATCAACACACAATCCAAGACACAATCGCGTTCGATGACCCCTGCTGTTCTAACTGTGTTTCAACACAATTCCACTCGTAACTGCAGAAGTTTGTTAACAGGTTGCAGCATAGTCCCCATTACCCAGCGCTGAGGGTGGGTGCAAGTGATTCATTGATGCGTCAAAGTTCAATGCAGGCGCTGAAATCATGCACTTGACGCTTTGATCTACAAACATTAGCGGTCGGTTCAAACTTCCGACTGACATCACACAACCGACTCCCAGCCCGCTAGTGGCATACTACATGCCAGCTTCTGGCTTCAATGTGACAAATCACGACTGCGCTAGCAGTAGATCCATTCCAATGGTGCTTTCGAGAGTCACAGGATTCCAAGCCCCACCAGCTGCACCAAATTGGCGTAACATTATTGCAAGCTATAAAAGATAGACTCTAAGTCGTCCACCCTGAGCTGCCACTGTTCGCATCGGCTCTCACTGCTAGGGCGCATGTGATGGGGTGCGTGGAGGGGCGTCCATCCTGGGGCCGTTGACATTCCGCGGTTGCGGCTGCGGCTGCGGCTGTGGGAGCGGAGGCGGTCTCTGGCCATGCGGTGCCAGGTCCTTTGAGTCCTGGGCTGTCATACCATAATTGCGACCTACACGGCGAATAAGCGGTCTTTACGGCAGATGCTGCGACCACAATGGAACACACTCGTCAAGCTATCGACTGCCACCTCATATGCAGGGGGCGGGTCTCGTGGGAGTCACTGAGAAGGGCACTTGCTTAAATCAGTCTGCGACGTCTAAATGAAATAACCGAAAATGTCAGTCTCTAGTGGGGAGGGAGGGTCCGATGCGGATATACCATAGCAAAGTGCGCGGAATCAGAGTCGATTATCATGGTGGGCAGTTGGAGAGTGTTCTGCGGAGATGGGGAGGTACAAAATTAACAAGAGTATCATTGGTGCTGCGCCGCAAGACGCTGCGCCCAGACATTCCAAGCGCGATGTCTAAAACAGGAACGTCGCAGTTCTCGCAATCGCGGTGGCTGTGTGCATGTTTGGCGGGCTGTCGCGACTCGAACACAGCGTCATAATTATCTACTTGATAGGATGTGTCTTTGTAACAGTACAGGCATGATTTTCGGTGATGGTATAACTAAGTCTACGAAAGCAATGTCCGTTTTGAGCAGCTGAGGTAACAAGAAACCCAAGGAAATACTAATATACCGCCGAAATAGGGAATCGGGCATAAAATGAGGTATCGGAGGAACGAGGACGTCCAGGATTCTCTGGGAGGAACAGTATCCGGGAATAGTCAAAACACCCAACGTGCTCGCCCGTGAACCGTCCTCAAAAGCCCGCATCCAACAGGCGACCGCAACGTTTGCACCGGATCTTGCGGTCCATCATACAGCAGCAGAAGCCCACAGGAAAGAGGAAGATCGCCGACACGATGCCTGGAGAGAATCAGGACACCATCAGCCCACATGAGACAAGTTGCACACCTTTCCAGCCGTATTTTGTGTATTTGATGTGATTGCCCTCCTGCAGACAGATCATCTCCGGATGGATTGGAGGCAACAGCGACATGATGTGCTCTCCCGTATTTGGGTTTTTGTACGTGTAGACCGGCTGCACGGGCATGGACGGCGGAAGCGAAGAGGTGGCCAAGTTTGGACTGAAGACGTTCTGCGGCCGCGGAAGGTTCGCCAAGAATGTGTACGGGTCATCCGACGCGGGCTGAACTAGTGGAGCATGGCGAACTGGCATGCCTCGTATTAGAGACGTCCACCCCTGACGATACAAGCAGACGAGCACGTACCCGCCGGGCTGCCCGCTTCTGTCTCGTACGCAGGGGGCCGGTCTTGCACAGATAGCTGAGCCGGAGCCGGAGCCGGCGGGAGGTCCTTGGCACTGTTGCTTTGTAACGTCTACTCGTACCGGACCTAAGGTCAGTCCGGGGACACAGGGGGTGCTGTGCAGACGCACCATGGTGAAATGCGCAGGCTCCGAGTCAACGATCATGGTGAGGAGTCCGCGGGGGTTTTGTAGAGGCTTGGAAGGGGGAGACTGCGAATCTTGAAGAGGTACATCCGAGCTGCGCCGCAAGACACAGCATTGTGGGCGTTCCAGGCACGGGGCGCCGCCGCAGTTCCCGCAGGTCAAGAGGCCAAGTTGTGTGGGAGTACCGCTGCGGAGGCATCGACAAAGCTGCGCCCGAATGGTCGCGCTTTCCCCGACATCAGCGCAAGCGTTACAAGCGCCTAGAGAGCATACAATGCGACATCAAAAATGGAATCCATGGCAAAGCCCAGACGTGGGCCGTGTCTTCAAAAGTAATAAAGTCCAGATTTATTCAATTCGTCACGGCGATATACGTGCAATTAACAGCGGTTACGGAGGAAACGATACACAGGCAGACGACCAGCGAGAGGATACGATGCAGGAGATGACGGAAGGGATGACAATACACCAAGCAGGTCCATAGGGAAACGTGCGTAGAAAGTACAGGGTATCAGACAGCGCATTCCACAGCAGAGACAAGACAACAGGATGGTGCATCAGCCGCACATGCCCGCCTCCAACAAGCGGCCGCAGCGTTTGCATCTGACCTTGCGGTCCATCAGACAGCAGCCGATGCCCCACGGGAACCACACGATCGCAGCCAAAATGCCTAGTCGGATGATCCCGCTCAGTCGACAGCGAAAATGAGAGCGACTGCACACGCACCTATCCATCCGTAGTGCGTCACAGTGACATGCTCCCCCTGCTGCAGACAGACCATCTCCGGGTGGTCCGGGGGCAGCACAGACACGATGTGCTCTCCTGTGTTCGGGTTCACATAGTTGTAGATAGGCCGCGCGGGCATGGATGGCGTGCGCAGAGGTGTATCTGTGCCGGAACCGCTAGCAGGCTGCGGCTCCGGGAAGTTCGGCGGAATCTCGCCATACGGGTTCTTTGCGTCCTTGCCTGGAGGGCCAGATACACCAGTATAGGAACCTGCGCAAACGCATCTCGTATAAGTGATGCTCACCATGATGCACGCAGGCTATCACGCACCCTTTGAATTATCAATTGATTGCTCATACGAGGGGGGCTGATCCTGCGCGAACTCCTGAGCGGGAGCCGCCGGGTGGTCGTTCAGATGATTGCGTTCTGACGTCTGTGGCGATAGAAGATGAGACTGTGTGCGGGAGGAGGTCGCTGCAGACGTACCATAACACAGGACAGAGAGTCAGAGTCTACGATCATGACGAGGAGTGGGCGGGGCTTTTGTAGGGGGCACGAATGCGGATGCTTGCTAACCCGCGGCAGAGGCTCAGAGCTACGCCGCGAGGCGCGGCACGCACTCCAGCCACCGCCGCCCAATCGGGCACGCCGGCCGGAGGTGGCTGTGCGCCCACATGGCGCGTGACTCTGTGACACCCGAGCTCCCTCGCACCGTCACGCACGATCGATCGTGCACGTGCTCCCAGTTTTCTTTTTCGCGGACGAGGAGCTTTTTCTGTATCTGCCCAGCCACAGCGCGCCCGTACTTCCCTTCCTCTTCTCCTTCTCGTTTCTCCGACCGGACTTTCGACGACCACGAGCACACGATGGCAAGCGCAGGCCCATCGAACCCGCCGACGCAGGGGGACGCCGCCCCGGAGAGCATGACCTCGCGCGACTACTATGCGGACTCGTACGCGCACTTTGGCATCCACGAGGAGATGCTCAAGGACACCGTGCGCACGGGCTCGTACCGCGCGGCGATCATGAACAACCCGCACCTGTTCAAGGACAAGACGGTGCTGGACGTCGGCTGCGGCACGGGCATCCTGAGCATGTTCGCCGCGAAGGCGGGCGCGAAGCACGTCGTCGGCGTGCGTGCCCCCGCGATCCTCTTTGTTGCTGCGACTCACACGCGGCGGTGTACGTGCAGATCGACATGTCGAACATCATCGACCAAGCGATCAAGATCATCGAGGCGAACGGCTTCAAAGACAGTGAGTCTGGGCGGTTGCCACCGTGTCGCGTGCTCACTGCGGCGCTGTCCAGAAATCACGCTCGTGAAGGGCAAGCTGGAGGAGGCGGTGCTGCCGATCCAGGAGTTCGACATCATCATCTCGGAGTGGATGGGCTACTTTTTGCTGTACGAGTCGATGCTCGACACCGTGCTCGTCGCGCGCGACAAGTACCTCAAGCCGGACGGCCTGATCTTCCCGGACAACGCGACGATGTACCTCGCGGCGATCGAGGACGCAGAGTACAAGGAGGAGAAGATCAACTGTGAGTCGCAGCGCTTTGCAGGAGCGCCTTGACATTGACCGGTGTCGCGCGCAGTCTGGGAAAATGTGTACGGGTTCGACTACTCGTGCATCAAGGACATTGCGCTGCGGGAGCCGCTGGTCGACACCGTAGAGCTGAAGTCGGTCGTGACGGACCCGTGCATGATCAAGGTATGGCATACTCTCGCGAGCTGACGTCACCGCGAGGCTCACTTTCTTACGTAGCACATTGATCTGCGGACGGTGAAGAAGGAAGACCTGACCTTCAAGGTGCCGTTCTCGCTGACCGCGACACGCAACGACTGTACGTACCCGCCCATTGGCAGGCCGAGGCACCGCTGACAGCTCGATTCACGCCAGACGTCCATGCGTTCCTGGCGTGGTTCGACATCATGTTCGACTGCACGCACACAAAAGTGAAGTTTTCGACTGGCCCGCACGCCAAATATACCCACTGGAAGTAGGTGCTCCCGCGCGATGCTTGTGTGCGTGCCTAACCGCGGCTGCAGACAAACCGTCTTCTACACGCCCGAGACCCTGACGCTGGCAGAAGGGCAGCAAATCAAGGGGGAGCTGACGTGCGCGCCCAACGCGCGCAACAACCGCGATCTGGACATCGGCTTTGCGTATCGGGTCGGGGACGAGCCGGAGACGACGGTAAACTACAAAATGTGCGTGACCATTCCTTGCGGGCTCTGTGCGCCGTTTGCTGCTCGGGCGTACGCTGACGGGTCGCAGGTCCTAATTCACTCGACTGATCGGTCTGTATCGTACTGTGGCATTTGTGATTTGCATGCATGCATCGATATCATCACGGACAACGGGCCCCGCGCAATGTACGCTGGCGACGTCACGATCCAGGTACTAGAGCTTTGTGCAACGTAGACGGTCTGTTCTGGGATAGTGCGCGAGGGAGGATCTAGCGAGGTGTAATTTGCCATGTTCTGTTCTGCTTGTATCGCTGTCGCGGCAGTGTTGTGTAGCAATGCTAGTGAGGCTCGGGAGCAGCGCAGGACCGAGACTGGAGCGCGGTGCTGTGCGTGCGCTGTGCCGGGCGGGCGTTTCTCGGACGGCTTCTGGGAGCTGTGCGCGGTTCGCTGACATTTCGGACGCGCATGGTGGGCAGGAATGGGAGCGAACGCACGCGGGTGGGCAGGAGTGGGAGCAAGTGCGCGCGGGTGGGCAGGAGTGGGAGCAAATGCGCGCGGCAGCGTTGCGCGACGGCGAAACGGGCGAGAGGGCAGAGGCAGGACAGGCGTCACGGGCAGAAGCCGGCGGCATGCTCGCATCTTGATGTGCACCCAACTCGGGTCCAGCACCTGACGTCCCCGCCATTTCCACTCCTCCCAAGCCGAACGCTGCCAGCCAACCTCTATATTTACATGGAACATTCCTCCTCCGGCTCCCCCGCCCCCCTTCCCACTATGCGCGATGCTGAACCCCGCCCGCCCCGACGCCGCCCGTCCCGACGCCGCCTTCTCCCGCCCAGCCTCCCCATGCCCTGGGCCAAGCCGCCCTCCAGTGTCTCCCCGCTGCACGGCGTCCACGCAGACATCCTCCTCGAGATTACGACATATCTAGACCCCTCCGACATCCTGCACCTCAGCCTTGTCGTACGCCTCTTGCCCTCTGATCCATCCTGTCACTGAACCCTGCCCGCAGTCCTCGGTCATCCACGTCCAGGCCGTCTCGGCGCTTTATGCCTCGGTCGAGCTTCAAGGCCCCGAGCAGTGCGAGGCGACCCTCGGCATGCTTCAGGAGTGCCCGGCCACCGCCCGGCACGTCCGCAAGCTCGTCGTGCGCCCGGAGAAGCACCCGAAGCCGCTGCGCCACGACGCCTCCCGCTTCTGGGACCATGCGCGCGTCGTCTCCCGCCTCGTGCGCTCCGCCGCGCGGAACCTCGACGCGCTGCAGGCGTTCGAGTGGGACGGCGAGGACATGCTGCCTGACGATCGCATGTGGCTCGAGCTGCGCGCACGGTGCGTACACGCCGCGGGCCCCTGACCTCGTATAGCGCTGACGGCTCCAGATGTCCGTATTTGAGGCACATCGGCACAACATTTGGGTGCTATCTGCCAAGCCCGAGCAGCGATGTACGAGATTCCTCGATATATGCGTGTCTCCACGTGCTTACAGTGCTCCTGCGACACACAGCTCTTCCACTTCAACGATCTGATAGGCTTCTCGCTCACGTTCAAAGATGGGTTCTACGCTCATCAACTGCACCTTCCTTCTCGCGGTATGTAGCGCAGTGCATTCTCGCCGTTTCCGTGTCCTGATCGCGCATACAGAGAGCGAGCCCGTCTTCACCCGCCTCTGGGACATGCTAATCCACCGATGTCCGAACCTCGAGTCCCTCAGCCTCGCAGGCACGTCTACCGAGCCCTCCGATGCCGCCCGCTTGTGCTCCGCGCGCTGGCCGCGTCTGCGCAAACTGACCATTGGCGACGTCGTCTTTGGCTTTTCTCCACCTCCCCACGCGCCCCCCGTACAGCCGTTCCTCGACTTCCTCGAGCGCCACCCTATGCTCGAGGGTCTGCATATCCTCGGGCACCCGGGCATAGCTCCGGTCGACCTGGCCGAGCTCGACCCCAATGCGCTTCCCGGCCTGAGAGACTTCAGCGGGTCGCTAGATCACTTGCGGACGCTGCTGGAGAGGGGACAGACGGTGGACAATGCGCAGGGTGCGAATGCGAATGCCGCGCAGGACCATGAACAAGGACTCCCGTCGCCACTACCACTCGCAAAATCTCTAAGACGAATATGCTTCCCGGAGCCCATGCAGCTCCGCGAGCTCACGCCCTTGATGGTAGCGCGCACGCTGACCGGCCTCCACGCCCTCACAGCGCTCAAAGTCACCTTCGCCCTGCAAAGCGGATACGACAGCAGCGGTGTCTTCCGCACCATCGTCGCCTCCTGTCCGCAGCTCCTGCACCTTGACCTCACCTGCGCGTGCAAGCCCTCCTTCTACTTGGTAAGTCCACATCCCTCCTCCCCGCACCCCGCGCGCTATAGCCGAGCAGCATTCACCCCACTATCCCGGCATCCAGGAATCCTTCTCGCGCTCGCTGCGCAGCCTCACGCGCCTGCGCACGCTCCGCCTCGCCGTCGTCAAGGTCCCCGGCGAGGAGCCCATGCACGCGGGCGCGGCGCGCATCGCGCTCGCGAACCCGCGCCTCGCGCACTTTGCGCTCGCGTACATCCCGCCCGCCGCCGCCGCGCACCCGCCGCCGCGCGCGCTCGAGGCCGGTCGCTTCGAGCTCGTGTGCGACGCGCACGGGCTCCCCGTCGCGCTCGTCGTCAGCGAGTGGCGCGCCGCGCTGTGGGGCGGCGCGACCGGCGTCGTCGGCCGCGGCGTCCGCGCGCTCGAGGGCGTGCTCGGTGCCGGCGCCAGCGTGCGCTGGACAAGGGGCGGCAGGGGCTGGACGCGGCGCTGGGTGTGCGACCTGCGCCCGAGCGGGCACCCGGATGTGGTCAGGAAGGGGTGGGGCGAGCTGCTGGTGGAGAAGGGGCCCGCGGGGGAGGAGGTGCGGCTGCTCGCGTTTTGCATTGTGCTGGCGTCGGTCGCGCTGTGGGGCGTCGCGTGGCGGGCGGCGGGGTACCGTTTGTTTTCGCCAGCGTGGAGGACTGTAGCGTAGTGTGTAGATTTCACGTGTGATGATTACGATATCGTACTGTACGCAGTTCTGTATGCTGTTACGCATTGTTATGAGGATAGATTCTCGACTCGCTTTGCTCTGTATGTACTGGAGGGTAGAAAATTTATCATGCCGGCGCATCAGGCCAGGTTGTTTTCATATTGGGTCTCACATGGTGACTTTCGACTGGCCAGACACGAATCCTTACTCCAAATTGGTGGTTGGCGGCTGAAGCACCCCCAACCAAACTTGGGCAGAGACACAAATCCTCGCTCCAAATTGCTCATTGGCTGAAGCACCTGCCAATCCAACTTGGGCAGTATGCCTGATTTGATACATAGCCACTGTGCAGAGCGTCCGCCCAACTCCGCCATGTGCATGACTGTTTCGCAGTCATGCGATACGAAACAACGCTATCGATAACTTAAGGCTAACCATGCGACGAGCTTTCATGCAGTATATGATGTGCCACTACGACGTATGTACGCTGCGGAAACCATACGAGACAACCACTGGAATATCCAAGGTTCAGCATGAAATGGTTCGATCTCGTTTAGTCTATATTCAGCCACACCGGCAAATGCGCATACGATACCTGGGACCCTCCTGCGTTGGAAGCGAATGGAGCCGGGTGCTTCTCGCCATCACTGATCAGGCTGGCATGTTCGAGAAAATCTCGGTATAGAACCTGGTATTCTCCTGTGGATCACGGAACATGAAGACCGCAGTCATGAAGACGGACTGTGACAGCCGATGAATGAACTGTATATGCGTCACAATGGCAAGATGAGACTTATGCAAAAAGTTAAGAGCGCTAGGCACGGCAGCGTGCCGACGAAATCTGGTGGAGGCTCAACAATGGGCGGGAGGCACGTATCGTGCAATGGAGACATACCGATATCTGCGCCTGCAATGAGATGTAAGCGTCCGCGATGACAAGCGGCTTGGAGCCTGCTGTATTACGCACCGAACCCAGACGGCGCCCCGGGCAGCGTACCGCGAAGTTGTGTGAATGCGAACAGGGTAGCGATCGGTAAGACCAGGACTTCCGCACGTGTTCCCTTCCCAAAGAAGACCGCTGCGACGCACGCTATCACGAATGTCAACGTCACAACCCCTGGGCCATGTCAGTATGGCGTCGGAAAATACGTGGGGCTCGTAGGCTGAACTCACAGATAGTAATCACGATGAAGATCGCATAGACTCGAATGACGGGCCCACGGGTGACTTCGATATTGTCCACGACTGTGTAGTGGAAGCCGCTCGTCTTTGAGGACGTTAGCTTCGCAGTGTTGAATCCGCTGATTGCGTGAACGGGTGGTTAGATCATCGTTATACTGTATCATAGTATCCAGTACGAACGCCGCAATGCCGCTTGTGTGATTGATGACGAGACCCACAGAGGAATTCGAGTGACGCATGTCCTCTGCAAACGTTGACAGGTTGGTCACATATCTATCGGCGGATAATTAATGATACAGTCGTGTTCTGTGTCAAGCGTGGATCTCTTACTTGTCGAATGGATATGCCTGCATTGTTCGTCCTGCGTCCCGAAGGAGCACGTCCGTCCGAAAAATAGGATAATTCGCACGACGATCCATGGCGCTCCCGTGAAAAGACGACCAATACGTCCCGTTCAGAATGAAAAGAGGGGCGGGCTTGGTATTTGACGTCACACCATGGCTATCAGTGTTGAGCAACAGATTTCTGGGAGGCGATCAGCGTGTGCGGACAATGTAAGACCGTCACAATCGGCTCACGTATCGAAGTAAATGGCAATGTCAGGGCAGGGACTTGTCAGGTTCTCGCACGGAATGTATTTGGTCTGATTGTCACCAGAGAGTTGATAGTAATGGTCAATCGTCCATTCAAAAGTCATAGTTTCTGTGGTCGGATCTATGTCGACCAATTGCGCCGTCAGATCAAGCTATTGAGTGATATGCATTGTATGCAAAAGTGATAAATCCATAAATCTGATAACCATGACAACAAAACACTCCACGTACTGTGTGATTCTGTCCCGTTTCTTGCAGGGCATTGTCGAGAGCAGTTGGGCAGAGTCGCAAGGACCAACCTGTGCCAATGCTGCAACCGACAACTGCGGACAGAAAGAGAAGCGTGAAGAGCTGCCAATGCCGCTTGATGAAAGGAAGAGATTCGAGGTAGCATTTCCTCGACCACACATTTGCACGGGTATCATGCCGACCCTAACGGAGCCACCCGGAGCTTCGATCTTCCTCGCATCTGACACGAGGTCAGGACGATGCGAGCGTGTCGAGTATTGAGAGTCGATGGTCGCTCGCGCAGGTGGATTTTCTAAGCCACACATCGTGGGCGCCCTGGAAAAATTTCCATCGACGACTGTCCTCCCCGAAAAAAGGAAGAGACCGTTTTGGAGGATCCCGTATGAGTGGGCAGGGAACTATCAGCCGGAGCGGTCAAGGATCCGGAAAGTGCAGGAAAGCGTTGTTCATGCCCGTGTGCAGCGGCATTTTCGAACGGGACAGATTGAGACCTCACATGCGGCTGCGCATGAGGCGTAGATAGAGTGCCTCGAGGTAGGCTATCCTCTTGCATAGCCGGTGAAACCGTCAACAGGTCGTCGTGGTCTGCGTACTTCTGCTTTGCGTCCTGAGAGGTCTGAAAGTCGAGAGTGGTGCGGGTCGAAAAAGCCAAGAGCGCCTCACACGTCCACACAGAGGGTTTACGTCTACGTGAACCCGAAGACGGGAGAGCAAGTCACGTCTCTGTTGCCCCCGACCCATCCAGAAATGATATGTCAACAGGACGGCCAGCCCCTCGAGTATACAAAGTACGGCCGGAAAGGTATGTGCCCTCTCTTATATGGGGGCTCCCAACATCGTCATGATGGCATCGTTTCCCTAGGCATCATTTCTGCAGTTTGCTTCTTCCCTATTGGTATCTGGTGCTATTTTATAGACCTCAAGGTTCGATGAAGACGCTGTGGTCGACTTCTGGATGCAGGTTTCTAAGGGCGATCCACCGAAACAGGACTGCTTTCTATGGCACTATACCTTGTTGGGACCTTGTCGCTATAATGCTCGGTCTTTACTACGCACAATTCCTTATCCTGGTTGGTATATCAACATTTCCTTGAGTCCTTAGTCGCTTCATGTGCTTGGACTGAACATTTACCCGTGTATTCATTACTCGTAATTATATAGGAATAGGTAATCATATAGGAATAGGGATCGTCCACCCGAAGACGCATCCGACGAGATATGACTTGACCCGTATAGATGCATTCGGAACGAAAACTCGACTTCATGCCGGCCTATGGTACTCCAAATGATTTCGCATGCATCGGGTAGGATCTACTCGTCAAATTTCGTATGTGCACCGTGTACCACACCCTGTCCATGACACATGTGGAAGTCCTAATGTCACCCGCGAGATACGTCCGCCAGATATGGTGATGAGATGAATATCTGGTAGCGCGTCTTCAACAGTGCAACTACTTAGATAATAGACATATCAATATTTACCTGAGTCTTCCTATCTCTCAAGGTCGGAATTTGGGTCAGAGAATCGTCGATTTTAGGTGCCAATATCCCCCCCTTCCTGGTATAATCGCATTCTCGAGACAGCTTTATAACATGTTGCGTGCGTCAACTAGGCCGTTCCATGCTGACCGCGAGTTAATGTCATATAATCTACAGTATTCAAATAATCCGAGACATGCTATTGTACGAGGGGCCTTTTCTCATCCGACGGCGGCTCGGACGGATCGGAGAACATAACATTGTATGTGCTGGTATTCACCTCGGGATTCCGGAAGAGGAAGATCGCCGTCATGAAGACAGACTGCAGAAGCCGGTGGGTCAAACAGATAGTGCACGATTTGGGGTAGTACTCACGCACACAGTCAGAAGCGCTAGACAAGGCAAAATACCGACGAAATCTGGATGAATGACATCGCAACTTCATAAGCTCTCGTGAGCACACTTCGACCAGCCTTCCCCACTCACCGATATCTGCGCCTGTCAGAACATTCAGCATGCTACGTAGACTGTTGCAGGCTTTGAAGACGTACCAAAGCCATCCGGAGCTCCCGGTAGCGTGCTTCGCAACTGGGTGAATGCGAAGAGGGTGGCGACCGGTAACGTCAAGACCTCCGCACGAACCCCTTTCCCGAAAAAAATGACAGCGACCCCAGCGACGAGAAATGTCAGGGTTACAACCCCTGGGACGTATAAGCGTAATGCTGAAAGTGTGAAGGCATTTTCACTCACAAATAGCCATGACAATGAATATGGCATAGACCCGAATGACGGGGCCTCGCGTCACTTCAATATTCTTCACGAAAGTCTTGTTATCCGAGGCAAGTCCGGAATCGAGAAGCTTCGCGTTGAAGCCTCTGATGACACAAACGTAACAGTTAGATGAGGAACCTGGTCGAGGTGGAAAGTACTGGGCGCATACACTGCAATGCCCGTGGTCCGCTCTACATAGAGCCCGATAGTATCGTTCCCAGGTATCGCCTCCGCGAAGATCGCTAATGTCGCAGTATATCTGCCAGGTGATGTCCTACCCGTCAGCTGAAGTCCTGCAGGGTATAAGGGATACGCCCTAACTTGTCGAATGGATACGATTGCGCTGTTCTCCTGGTGCCGGCATCAGTGATTGCGACATCCGTTCTAAAATAGGGCGAGCTAGGACGATAGTCGGTGCCCTGGAAGTATGTCTGCCAGTTCGTCCCGTTGAGAATAAATATAGGATCCGGTTTAGTGTTTGACGCAATAGTGCCCGGACTGCTGGAACTTGTCTGTAACAAGTTGCTGCAAGACCTATTGGTGAGCGGCGATGCGAGTAAGGGACAAGCACGTACACATCAAAGTATATAGCGACGTCGGGACAAGAATCGACCTCCTCGCACCATATAACGGAGCCGTTGGACATCGTACCGACCTGATAGCCATCGATAGCCCATTCCAGTGTCATCACTTGCTTCTGGGGATCGATATCGACCAAGTTCGCGCTTAGAAACACCTATGGCAGGCAGATTGTCAGCTATGGTATGCCAAATCTACAATGATTGTCACAGGCGTACATTGGCGTTCAGTGTGAAGTCGAATGGGTTGACCCCGTCAAAGGTATGCAATCGCAAAGCCCAGCCTATGCCAATGCTACAGCTAACGACCGTCGCCAAGAATAGGAGAATAACTAGCGTCCAGTGCTTCTTGAGGAATCGAAGAGACTTCTCATATTTTTGATCCAGCCATATCATTACCCTACGAGGTTTGCTTGGAGCACCAGCAGAATTCTGACGGGCGCCAGAAAAGCGTCCACCAGTATGCGCCGAGGCCACGACAGAACTGCGATGCCGTATTATGCTTGGAGAGTCCACGACTTGCACAAATGGGTCTACTGATTGTGTGTCTGTGTTGGGTGCGGCAGGGGTGACAGTGCTCGACAGTGTGGGATCAGTGATAACCGTTTTATCAGAGTCCCAGTGAATCAACGACAGAGGTCGAAGAGTCTGCGAATCTGGGCCGGAGACAGGTTCGTTGGCGGACTGAGAAGGTGGCACGTGCTCGTGTATGAGGGCGGGAAGACGAAAAGGTCGAAGGTCCGAATGAGTGGCTTTACTTTGTATAGGGTGAGAAGGAGTGGTAGAGGGGACAGTAGAAGATCTCGATAGTGAAGTGGATGTATGTCCTTCTGCAGGAGTTGAAAGCGAGCGGAGTGGTGAAGCCTTCGAGATGTGCTCCTCGTTGGGAGCTGCTAGATCATCGAAGGAAAGGTCTTGAGATATACTTCCCTCTCCACCAACAAGGCTATACTGCCAATTCATCGAGTTCGACGCGCGCCGCGCAGTCATTCCAGTAGAGAGCGAAGCGGCTGGCTAAGACCAAAAGATACTAGAGATGTACCTTACAGCATGGGCAAGAATCAGTATAAGAATGTCCAACGACCACAGCCGCCATCATGACTAAGAGATCATACAGTTCGGAGCCATATAATCGTGCCTAGTGATGTGCAGGGCCAGGCTTGCAAGCCCGGCCGAGCCGACCACCTATAAGCCCAGCCGAGCCGGGTCTAAGCCTCCTGCAAGCCCGCTGGGAGGGCTTGGCTTCATGTTCTGAGGGCCCGAGCCGAGCCCGCAAAGCTCCGAGCTTTCAAGCACCTGGAAGGTGTCTTCGTGGCGTCCTAAAGGCGATTTTAGGACAGCTTTATATAGCTGCAATAGTATACGAGCTGTTTTGGCTTGGCACGAATCGTGCCAAAACTGGTCGCTGTGCCGGACAGTGAGCGCTCGAGTTGGTGTAGTTGGCGCTCTTGCGCTAAGCTGTGTCGAGTTACCATCAGAACCTTATTGAATGGCTTGTCAGACACAGCCTGAGTGAGATTTTCAGGTGCCAGCGTACATGGACATTGAAGCTCATGATTGCAAAGTGCATACGATCACTACGGGGTGCGTTGTGATCTGCAGCTACAGTTGATAGTACCATCCGAAGCTGAAGGCCGTAGTAGTTTTGAGCATGACAAGCCCTGAGTGTGACGTGGACCGTAAGGCGCTTAGCGAGCTGTCAATGACAGTAGCTCGCGACCAGATGGAATCAATGCTCTGAATCTTCTCTGAGCGTTGAGCGTTGCAACGTTGAGCGCTGATCAGCGCTGATCGATGATCTTGCGAATGTCCAGTTCGGGGAGAAAGGTTTTGCGAGTTGCCTGACGGAAACAACAGGGAGTAACAAAGAAACAACAGTGGGTCCGCCGCAGTCGAAACTTCTGCGAGATATCATTGGTTACAGCTAATATTGTAGCTAGACATAGCGAGGTCTCTAACTAGTACATAAGCATAGATTTGGTAATTGTGTGGATGTGAAACTGCATGCTGTTCGACGCAGTGAGAGACTGAATAAGACTAGACGACGTTTAGGACGCGTCGTTCCCCTTCCGTATCTGTCTGACTATCAAGTTTGAGCTATATTAGAAGCTGTGGTATGCTCGAATTTCCTCTCGGCGACGTAGGCCCAACATCCTAAGACCGTAGAAGCGGAACAGTGTACAAACCTCGATTCTCAACACGGGTATTACTAGTTACCTTGGTCAGCCACTCGGCGTGCGGCGGAGATGGCTTCGGCGGTCTGTACATTCGTACTCCGCCCTTGTGCGATTCTTTTGCGTTATGCGTATGCAAGGCCCTCAGTGGTTCTGAAACCGGCTATAGCATCATGTTGGATATTGCTGATATTGCTCTATTTAAACAGGTCATTTTCGAGAGTTCCGAAGTCGTCCAACGATTGAGCCTCCCAACATCGTCTCCTCAACGTAGCTTTGAGGGCTCGCTGCCAATTCGGGCTGCGCATCCTCCTCGGCGCTCCTTCAGAGAGTTTTCGTAGGCCATATTCATCATTCTACTGTGAAGCTGCAGGAATGCTACTTATATCACCTTCAGGATAAGTGCACGCGATGGTGGTAGGTGGCCGTCGTAATGACAGTGTCTCAGGTCGGTTAGGTTAAGAAAATGATGTTGCAGCTTCGCAGCGCAGAGGCCCTGCGACTCAACGTCTGGCGCATGTATTCTATGGCCTGTCCCTCCATGATTCTCTGCCAAGTCCCGGACAATTGCAGCAATTAATGACTCCTTTGACAGATTTTCACGTCGCCGTTATAAGCGTTCAAGACTGGCGGTGCCTTCCCTGCTTTCGCACGTGCCGAATGCTGCTATGAACATTCCATTCCATATGCCTTGCGGTGCTCACTGCCACGAGTTTCACTTAAACGGGATAGCATAAATCGGCGTATTCCGTGCCTGCTGGTAGCCATGCTGGAGTCAGCGCTACCCCTCGAGTCGCTCAGCTTTCTCATAGACACCCTCTGGCAACGCTGTATCGCAAACTCAGCTTTAGCTTCACAAATGGAATACTTGGTCAAGGCAGGTTTCCTCCCAGATCCTCTATTGTCAGAATTTGTTTTAAGATATATTTCTCAGGGACTGCGTCGCAGTCTTGCCTCGTCCGGATCACAAGCTTCGAATGTGGCTCGAGGTGGATCTAAAAGAGATGGCGCGCAAAACGTGAGTGGTTTGAATCGGGCCATTAATCGGCTGTTTCTCACAAGTAAATCCAGGTGACGAGCATTGACGGCCATCCAAGTGGAGACCTCCTCCCACCGCCTCTGGTCTCGGACGCTGCGCCACTGATTGCCAAGGATGCGGTATGGTTGGGAGCTGAACATGACGGCTACCGGCTCTCTACATTCGCGGACTACAAGAAACTTAGATATTCCGTCGCGGACCTTCACGAGCTGGAGAAGTCGTCGAAGCTGAAATTCGCAGCATTGCAACAGTGTTATCTGACATTTGGACTTATAGAGGGCATGATAGAACGAAAGATACCGGAGTGCCTACTCCTGCAATCCACATCGCGCGGTGATATCATGATGACGACGCGCAACATCCCATACATTCTTCGCGACTGGATGGGTCGGGTCCGAGCCCTAAGGGACTCTGATGTCGAGGCCAACAAGCTATGGTGCAAACGCGCTCGCGAGGCGCTAGAGCTGGCGCACCTGCAGGTGATGGAGGTCATGTGGAACGGAAGCAGTCCTTTCCACAGAGCTGGAATCAACCCCGACGATATTTCCAGAATCCTGTATTTCATCGCCGCAATCGCAGAGGCCTTATCCGTGGCAAGCATCGAGTTTCAGACACGCATGGACACGGCCCCACCCTGGACGTTCATCATAGATCACACCAATATCCCTCGTACGGAGATGATCGCGGATGGATGGTGCCCCTTCACGATATCCATGCTCTCAAAGAGCGTATGTGTTGTGGGATATGCCAGCACCTGCAAACCGCATATTCGCAGTGCTGGAGAAGGAGACCATTGTAGGTGCACCTCCGAGACGTGCATAATGAATACGATAGACACAAACACGTATGCAAATCGACACATCACGACGACCTGCGAATGCCCGCGCTCCAAACCGCCCTTGGAGGCCGTGATGAATACATTGCTTAACCGCCAGATCCCTGTCGTCACGGTTCACGACTCCGACAAACTTGTAGACGGCGCTCTGGAGGTTACATGCACTAGTAGTTGCAATACTCCCTACGTTGCAATCTCGCACGTCTGGGCTGATGGGCTTGGGAGTACGACAGAGGAAGGGCTACCGACCTGTCAGCTGCGACGACTGGCCATTCTCTCCCGTAGCCTCCTTCTCGGTGGAGCCTTTTGGATAGACGGGCTCTGTGTACCCAAACACAAGGACACGAGGAAGAAAGCGATCGGCTTGATGGGTCAGACGTACAGAGATGCCGTAGCTGTGGTGGTGATCGACTCTGGCATACGATCCTGCTCAGTGAACGCTACCTTGGAAGAAAAGCAGTTGCGTGTTATCACATCGGGATGGATGCAGCGACTCTGGACCCTTCAAGAAGCCCTATTGGCACCAAACCTGATATTCGAATTCTCTGATGGATTAGTATCCATTCAAGACCTCCTACCAGCCAATCCATACAACGCGGCCAATATCGTACGATGCGCTCTTGGTTCAGACATCAGCTCACTGATGGGGAAGCACGCACAAAGCGGGAATTCACCATCGAGGGCGTTCAAAGCGTTGCCACTTTCCGACGTGGCAAATTCCATGGAGTGGAGGACTACAAGCAAGCTGGAGGATGAGACACTCGCAATCGCCAGCTTGTTGGGTATAGATGCCGGCGAGCTTGTGAACCTTCCGCCAGAGAAGCGGATGATGACGTTGCTTCTCAAGCTGCGTAACTTACCACCCAACATCGTTTTTATGTCTGGGCCAAAACTGAGCAACGACGGCTTTGGATGGGCTCCCAGAACGCTCATGCTCCGCAAAGGGGGGTATTTGGATGGAAGAGACTGCAGCGCCCTATGTACCACATCAGGTCTCCTTGGCACATACACTTGTGCACACTTCACCGAAACGACCTTCCGCAAGGACGAACTGTGTTGGTACGCCCGTCTTTCAGAAAGTGACCGCTGGTTCACCGTCAGGAACCTCCGCGAATCTCTGGACCATGGTACCGCGCACTACACTTGCAATGCTCTCCTACTTCGGTCTGCACAGCCTCCGGCGGACGATACGGCCATTGCCGTCTTGATCAACTGGCGAGATCAGAGCCATGCTCAGCCAGGAGAATTTCGCCCGGCATGCAGGTTTGCCGCCAGGGTCGGTATCGCCTGGACGATCAACACCGCCATAAGCGGAGTACAGAACCGAAAGGTAGTCGATATTCTGAACTCCGGCACGCTCGACGTCTGCTTTGTTTGAATGCTTCACGTGTGGATACAATAGTAAGTCCACACAAACCCCATTCGCGTCCATTTACGACACTCCCGCTGATAATGATATGTCATCAGCGATATCTATGTACGACGGACCATACAACCGCCGCAGAGACATGCAGACGCCCACACCTTTAGCCGCATCCAGATGTTATAGTACTGTAGTTCTATGGACACAAGGAAAACCGTATTCAGCGGTGGAATCTGATCAGACTACTGCCTTTTGTCCTTCTGTGTCTAAAGTGACCTGGCCAGAAGCGCCGTCAGAGAAGACCACATCGTACGTTCTTGTGTTTTGTTCGGGATTGCGGAAGAGGAAGATCGCCGTCATGAAAACAGACTGCGGGGCCGTCACTCGATGCGGAGGCGACGAGGACAAATGAAGACTCACACATAACGTCAGTAGGGCGAGGCATGGCAGAATGCCTACAAAGTCTGTTTGATGTTGTGAGTGAAGAATACATCCCGTTTCGTTACAACTTCCACAATACGTACCAATGTCTGCGCCTGCACACGTGTGAATGAAACTTGGTTACAATCGGTACTGAATGGCATGCAAATTGACGCACCAAACCCAGCAGGAGCCCCGGGAAGAGTACCACGAAGTTGCGTGAACGCGAACAGCGTAGCAACAGGCAAGACCAAGACTTCTGCACGAATACCCTTTCCAAGGACAACCGCGGCGACTCCAGCAACGACGAAAGTCAACGTGACCACCCCTACCGAAGGCTTCAGTGATATCGAAGATCAGATTTTACGACAACTCACATATAGCCATCACGATGAAGACAGCATACGTCCGAATGACAGCCCCTCGGGTGATTTCGATGTCCTTGATGTATGTCATGTTGTCAAAACCAACACCGGAGCCTGTCAGCTTTGCATTGAACCCGCTGCAAAGAAGTATGTTCAGGAAGGATGCTTTGTTCGGAGATAATTGGTACGAACACCGCAATGCCTGCCGTCTCCTCCACGTAGATTCCGATGCTGTCATTATCGGGGATGGTCAACGCGTACATGGCAAGTTGAGCATTGTATCTACCGCATAATTAGTGCTCAAAGCTCATTGTACTTGAGGTATGATTGCTCACTTCTCAAAAGGATATGATTGTGCTGTGCGGCCGGTGCCATCATCACTGATTAAGACGTCAGTTCTGAAGAGTGGAGAGTTAAACCGTTCGTCTTTGAGTTGTTGGTTGAGAATCCAATTTGTTCCATTCAGGATAAATACAGGATCTGGACCAAGGATATTAGATGGAACAGTGTTACTACCACCGGAGTTCGAGTTTTGTAATAAGTTACTGGTTATCCATGCGGATATCATCAGTACTTATGAGACTTCATTGTGCATGGACATACGCGTCAAAATAAATGGCGACATCGGGACATGAGGTCGCATTCTGATCGCAGAAGATGGGCGAGTTGTCAGACGTGATATTGATCTGGAAGTTGTCGATACTCCATTCAAGAGTCATCACTTGCATCGTGGGATCGATGTTGACGAGGTCGGCACTTAGATACACCTGGTTCAGAACCACTATGTCAGCACAGCGCTACGGAAGCATCGCAAGGAATACGTCTTACGCCGACGCCGAAACCGGGATCGTCAATGTTGACCCCGTTGAATGTACGCAAGCGCAAAGACCAGCCAATGGCGATACTAGCGCTGACGAGCGCCGCCAAGAAGAAGAGCAGGATATACGTCCAGTACCTCTTCAAGTAACGAGGAACCATCTCGAAACGAAACTTCACGAAGGCCTGGTAGCGCTTCCTTGCAGATTTTGTGACATCCTCTTCAGCGACAGCGGAACTCATGTCGGGCTTCACGGACAGAGAGCTTGAGTTGCGAGATCGCAAGACGTTCGCGGGATCGGGAGTGATCTGCACGGGAGAGTCGCTCGCTTGCGGCACAGCAACGATTGCCGCAGCTTCACCAGAGGTGCCAGCCTGCTCGGGAATAGCGGCGACCACCGTGTTGGTCGAGTCCCAGTGGGTGAGCGTAGGAAGTTGAAGAAGGCCTTGCGAGCCGGGCTGAGTCGAAAAACCATCGATAAATCGGGAGTTGATGGCAGGAAGAGGTCGCAGATCCGACTTAGCTACTGTGGGCTGGAAGGCGCCAGGAGCAGGTAAAGTAGCAGACCGCGACGGGTGGTCGATGGAATACGGCTGTACAGGAATAGTAGCTGATCTGAGCGGAGGGGGTAACGGCCGCGGTGGCTTCGGATAGAGGAGCTGTGGCAGCGCATCCACTACGTGTTGTTCTTGTTGCGCCGGGCCTGCGTGTGTGGGTACGGGCAGCCAAGTGGTAGCGTTTGATGTACCTCCAGTTGACATATCGAGCAGAACGAAGCGTTCGCAATGGGCGTCGACTCAGAGTGGAGAGCGTCCTTTCACGAGAGCGAAAGAACTTGAGGGTAGCGAGACGGCACAATTCAACGATCTTAACCGAAAGACTTGGAGATGAGTCCATCAAATTTATATAGTTACCGCAGGCGCCAGGGAGACACAATCTAGACTTGTTCGAGTTTATGGGCCCTGAGAAAACAGTTGCTGAACAGCTCCAGCGCTGACACATACAATTAGACCCGGCCGGTCATCTAGTACGGACGAATGCGTGATGTTATCAATATACTTCTATATGCAGTTTTAGGGCTCGACGGGTGTCGTCCTGTCAACTCACGAGGATGCTTTCTATTTTGTCTGCTAGTTGCTGCGATAATTCCTGTTGAGTATAAATTCAGAACCAGAATTGCGCTGGGTGCGCGAATAGATGAGTCACGAGGCCTGAGAAGTTGGACCACGTATTCCGGGGCCGTGGCAATCCATAAATATGCGGCAGGGCTGAGCGCACTGAGCTCCCATGATAGCCGTAGACGTTATGTCAATGGGATTTCCGTTGCCTGCCATTTGTAAGTCGTTCATAACAGTACACGACTCCAAGACATCCATCCCCTTTGATTCCAGGTCAATCAAACAAGTCCGGTCTCGACTGTCTTAATCCAGCAGACTCGTTCTGGAGGACGAGGCTGGAACTCTGAGCACAGCAAGCTTGATACCGGGAGCTGTTGCTCAGGCACACTAAGCCTGACAGATAAGCGCCCACAAGTTGTGGCAGTGGCTTTTGATGAGACGGAATCAATGAGCGGGATGATAGTTTTCGATCAGGCGCCCCGTTACGCAAGTCTCCATGTGATAAGAGGTACTGGACTGGAGAAGGGAGCCGAAAAGCAAGAGTTTGTGTAGAGCCCGCCGCTGGTGAGGTGTCGGGGCTGCCCACAATCTTTGCGCCGTTCAGCACGGACACGAGGGCTGAGGTCCTATAAGCGCAGGCATCACCAGCCATGTATCGTGCCCGTCCAGAGTGCCCATTCAAGCCGACGACTGTACATCGACCGCGTATATCGATCTGTGGTAGTAATACTCCTGGCCCTCCCTTGCCGTTACAGCAGCCAAAAGGACATCATAGACGAAGTAGCAGGGAAAAGAGTATCCTTAGCTAGATGCTCAAACGAGGGTGTCCAAATATGCAATCCTCCGAAGTGTGTGAGGAAGACTGGTCAGCAACGTCTTGAGTTGCCAGAGAACCCGTGGTGCTATCGAAAGTGTCCGTAGAAAGATGCACTTTCAGTGCAAAGTAGTCTCAAATGCAAGCAAGTAGCCCTAGTTAAGACAGGTGGATCTCATGAGCGCAGGACACGGCAGGCTAGTCAGTAGCACCTATAAAGTAAGCGAGATCTCCAGCGACAACCAAGGGATCTTGCTATCTCGCAGGAGCCAACCCGAGAATGGCTTATAAAATCAGGTAACAAGTGGTGATAGACGTTGCTGCTTCATTCGAACATCACTCGATAGCATGGAGCCATCCCTTGCAAATAGCACGCAGTGAAGACTGGAGCCTGCAGACTGCTGTCATGCAGTTGGCCAATCCGCGGCAGAGCCAGGAGCTTGCTCTCGAGATTCGTGGGGAACCTAACAGTCGCTACTTCAGCTGTAGTTGGAGCACTTGGGAGACTGGAAGTAGAGGGATGGGTGGATGACGGTAGAATATCATGATGTGGCCGCAGTGGCTCTTGCTCGGGCCACGGGCTGCAGAACAGGCGCTAGAAAGCCCGGCAATTCCCACTTCCACGTTCGTTCGCCCGCTTCAGTTGTCCTGGCAAGCCACCAAAGGCTCTCATCGACGGAACTATGTCAGAGATTATGTTCGATATGCTCCAAATTTTTGTCCGCGACCAGCAGATCGGCAGGAAGGTGGATAGAACAATGTAGATCATATAAGCCACGGTTATTCCCGCCCGGGGCCACTAGTGACAGTGCCTAATTCTGTAACGTGTAGTACATCGAGCAAATTTCTGCTACATGGAGTCGCATATTACCTAGCATCTGATATACATGTGGAATGAAGGTGTGGGGTTGCGTAAAGGATACATACAGAATCTAAATCCGGCCGTGCGACGACGTTCTGAAGAGTAGCACAGCGGACGTGCGAACCAAATGGTTACAATGATGGGGTATGTGCGCATAGATTGTCTGAATACAGACGCAAAGGACGAAGGGATACTTCTGAAATCGAATGTGGACTAACCTAGATCACCGAGACCTCGTGGGGTTGCTGACAGTCTCCGGCCCGAAGCTGGTCATCGCCAGGCAGCCCAGCCAGGCCATCTCCACCGCAGCCCTCCCAATCGGAGTAAGAACCCACTCAGTCTCGACTTCCGCGTCCGTATCGGACAGCGGAATGGACGTTTGGGGAGTATCAGGGGCGGGCTGAGCAAGTCCGAGCCTTGCAAGACCTTCGGGGATAAACTCCATGCCATTATGACGACCTTGACAGACACCGATGACAATGTCGTCAAGGCCCAGGGCGCGAATCTCCGACGGCGGAAGGAGCTGCAGCGCCTCCTCCATGGGTCCTGTTACAGAGAGCCCGTTGATGGGAAGGCGCACGCCGGTATTTCGGAGGTCGTAGTACGAGACGAGGCGAGCGCAGACACGGAAGTGCAGCAGTGTGATGGTTTTGGTACCCTTGCCGGGGTTCGTAGCTGGCGTGGCGAGGGGGTCGGGGCGCGAACGCTTCTTCTGCAGTTCTTTCTTGCCAGAATGCTTCTCTTCGAACGGCACGTAGTACACGAGCAGGTACTGCCGCTCCTCAAGAGGGACGTCGTACTGTGCCGGCTCCTCGCCCACGACTGTCGAGGCCAAATCCGTCTCGCCCGGCCAAAGCGGAAGGAGCATGTGCAGCGAGTCCGAGGGCACGTTCGCGAAGATGTTCACGCGTTCCGTGTCCTTGCGCGGGCGGCCGTTCTTCCCGCGCGCGTTCGCCTTGTTCCGGAACGACGGCAGGAGCCCGACGTCCTTGAACGACTCGTTCAAATTCTGGATCACACGCTCGCGCTCCTCTTGCTTCGAACGAGGCGCCATCGTCATCCAGGGCGGGGTGTAGTAGCCCTCGAGCGCCGCAGCGGCCACCCCGGACGGCAGTCGCGCACCGGCTTTGGCAGAGTCGCGCCCCAGAAGCTTGCGCCGCCAGCGTTCCGTGATGCTAATGCCGTGTGCGGAGTCGGGCTCGAGGCGCTGGTCCCCGCGCCCGCGTATGTAGTCGAGCTTCGATGGGTCCAGCGTCGCGAAAGCCTCCGCGTGCGAAGTGCGCGGCGGAGTCTGCTCGTCGTCGTCCATAGCGGTCTCGTAGATTCGCAGAGATTCATAACGAGCAGGCGGCTGCACGACTATCGGAGAGCCTTCGACGTTGACGGACGTAGGACTCAGCGGGCCGCCGATGGACGAGGACGAGGATGCCCATTTATCGTTGGACTCGCGCGCTGTCACCGTGGTCGCAGACACGGAGGAGCTAGAGGCGTGCGACATCACGTAGGGCTGTTCCGCGATGGTTGGCGACACCGGTACGGAATGCGGTGACAGCTTGCCCTTCTGCAATAACTCCTCGTCCGTCGTCGCACGGCTGGACACGCTCCCGACACTCGCCGTCTGGCTAGAAGTGCCCGTATCTGACGTCGAGTTGCTGCCGAGAGGCTGGAATTTGCGAGAACCAGGATCCTTCTGCCTCTCCTTTTCTTTCTCTTTCCTGGGCTTCTCCTTCCCTCTCTCCTTCTCCCGGCGGTCGCGGGACGGACTCTCGCTGGAGCGATGTGGCGGATAGACGTGTGGGTTGTCGCTGCGTGCGCGGGTGCCTTCGCCGTCACCGAGGAAGCCGTGTGCGTTGAGCTGGCTCGTCGTCTTCGTGTTCGTGTACTGCTCCTGCACACGCATCGTCGCGAGGAGGATGCTCCCGCTCGTGTTGACAAACTGCGGCGCGCCACGCTTCTTGTCGAAGAGGCCGTGGCGGCGGAAGATCGAGAACGCCACCGCACGCGAGTGCTTGTGGATCACTGCAGTCGGCCCGCCACGCGTGTTGCCCTTCGAGAACGGATCGGAGAAGTGCCGCACGTTCACGCGCTGCTGTGGCGCCTTTCCTGGGTGGTCGGCTGAGCAGCAGCAAGCACACACCAAGAGTCATTATGAGCATGATCACCTGACCAGAACAGATCTCACTCACGCTGCAACACCAGTCTGTCCACCTTGTACCGCCCCACATGCGCCTGACGCCAGATTTCCACCGTGCCAGGTAGCAGTGCACGAGTACTGGGCGCCACCACGTTATTTGGGCCGTCCGTCTCGCGCTTGAAGCTCCACTCTGCCCTGCGGCGGAAGTAGTGCTCGTCCCCGCGCTCGACAAACAGCGTGAACTTGTCGACCGTCTGCGTACTCGGCCGGCGCCCCGAGGTGAACGCCGCATCCCATCCGAGGTCCGCGCCGCCCAGACTCAAGCGCGGGCCGATGCCTGGCTGGACAAAGGACGGCGCGCCCGACGAGATCGAGCGCCGGAAGTCTCCTGAATCGGAGAGGATGTACCCGACGTCGAAGCCGTCCAGCGCGCTCGGCGCCGCACCCGCGTCCGCGTCCACGTCCACGTCCACCATCTCGGTGTCCTGCTGTTCATGAGCTTGCGCCTGTGCCTCGAGGCTGCGCCAGTCCGCGCGGCTGAGCGGCTCGCTTGCCGGTTGCCCTGACGGATTCAGCGCCCCGCCCCCGAGCTCGTCGTCCAGGCTCCTGCTGAAACGGCGCCCCGTGAGCGTCGCGGCGCTGTCCTCTCGATCGCGCCCTGCGCTCCCTGGGCTGCCCATGCCGGATGCACCGGGGATGTCCCAAGGCAGGCTGCCCCTACGCTCGAGCACAACAGAGCTCAGGTATGGGTCAGTGACAGAGTCTGGCCTATCCGACTGGTACGTTCTCTGCAGAGGGTCGATTGGAGATACTTCGTTGCTATGAGTTATGCGCATACGCTCATTGGAGCGCATTCGTGAGCTAAGTTCCCTCGATCGGCCACCGAACGTGTCGACCGAGGCCGTGTCAGAGAGATCTTGCGAGCTCGAAGCTGTAATGTTAGTGTTGTGGTGAAAGTCGAACTCGACGTCGGTGTCGACGTCGTCGCCATCGCCGTCCGCGGCAGCGGCAGCGGCGTAGCTATCCGACTCGATGTCAACTTGCATGCTGTCCCGGTCGTTGGCGTAGGTCGAAGAGCGACACGAGTGTGGCCTGCCATTCAAAGCAGGAGCTGTGGAAGTATCCGGGGAGCCAGATGAAGACCTGCTGGGAGGCTGAATGTTTATAGGGAGAGACGGCCGCCTCCTGCCGTCGTCGATGGCGCGCATTTTCGCACGAGTTTGTCTCACCGCCTCTTCATCGTCCTCGTCATCGGCTCGCGATCCATCCTCGTCCCTGTCTCTGCCCTGTAGCTTAGGTGAACGAGTTCTGTACGCGTAGGATCCCGAGCTCGGACCGGAAACGGATGGGCGCGGGGTACGATCAGCACTGCTGAGGCTGGAGGTGGATGCTAGAGGACTGATCATTTCGAGAAGGTCGGCACGACGTGGAGAGGTACCGGTACGTGCTGCGCCGAATGTGAATGTGGACAAATTCGAATAAAGATCCTCGCTGGCGCTGGTAGCGTTCAATTCAGGCGGATAGCCTGAGGCCGTGGCAAATGTAGAAGAAACGGTCGGAGCGCCAGGCTGATGCAGATGGATGGTCGGAAGCGACGGCCTGCGTGTTGACGAATCCGAAGGAGATGGGTGGATTGCCCGCCGGGACGTCTGGCGCTGAGGGCTGAGGAGAATCGGACGCGGAGAGAGGCCTGTAATCTGCGAACTGAAGAATGCAGGCGGACATTGGCACCATGGATATCGCTATGCACTATAGACAGCGGAAACACGTACTGCAAGGTGATAGAGGAGCGGCGCGGGGCCTGTAGGGCGGTGCCGGGAGCATCATCGGCACTGCGAGTAGCAACTATCGGCTTCCCAATGGTAAGACGGGCAAGATCAGCGGTGCGGTCGAGCTGTGCCGGATCGTATCCAAGGAGTGCAGGAGAGGGCGCGGGAGCGGCCATTGGGTCGTCAGGGACAATGGTGACAGTGGTCTGCGTCGCCTGAGGATCAATCGGGACGAGAGGGGCTCTGCGGGGGAGAACGCTGGTGGTGGTGACGAGGGTGGAGGAGGTGATATTGGAGATGCTTCGGCGCCGATATTGCACGGAAGAGGGTGCTTTTCCAGGATAAACGTCGTCTCGAGGCTGTGGTTGGCGTCCTAGCGCAAACATGGGTGAGGATGGCGGGGGTCAGGAAAGACGGGAAGGGAGCATGGGGAGGGGACAATGGGCGATGGAGTGTGGTGAAGGAGGTCGGCTCTCGTCGCCAAAATGTGGCGAAAATGACCAGGTCTCTCACACGTGTCCCCGCCCTTGTCCTCTCTTTGGAATCCGCAACCGCTGCCCCTCTCTTTCATGTTTCACCGCGATTTGCACGAGCACAATGCCCAGCGCACACCCATTCTGATTGTGAATTTGATGGGATGACCCCACGGACCAGCTGCTGCGCGGGGTGCTCATTCAGGGCATCTCGCCGGCCGCCGCAGACAAGCACCATCTGTATGTACTCAAGCCGTGTCATAAGTACTGTCTGCGGGTGGCGGCGGCGGCCCGCTGCACTGGAGTGATCCTGTCCGACGGACGCTGGCATGCAAACACATCCCGTCGGAGAGGTGTGCAAACACAACGTCCACCGCAGCTCCTGGCGCCTCCTGACTTCTCCCGCTGCCACAGACTGCTGGCCGCGGCACCGTCGCGCAATCTGATGTTTCACGAGGTTTCACGGCGCATCTGGCCAGCTGCTTCCAAGCAGGAAGGGGTTCACGACGCTGGATCGTCCGCGACTCGTGTCGTCCCGCGGTGACGCTGCGGCACATGTGCGTGATCGGACGCTTGAGCGGTAACTTGCAGCACTGATACCACGAGCTCCGAGACCGAGAAAAGGGCCATCAAGGGATGCGTCCGCAGAGCTGAGGCGGGCAGGCGTCCGCTGGTGTGCTAAATTCTGCGAAAACATCGGGCCTTTTCGCTGTGCCTTGGAGACTCGCTGTAATCGACCTATGAATTGGCATTCCGTTACAATACATGATGCTCGAATTGCAAAAGGCGGACGGAGCAGCTTTAGCCTCCGAGGGCCGTCGCGCGACACGTGATACTTACGTAACCACATGGGCGGAGGCTCCTGTCTCGCAGCACTGCGCACTCTGGCGACCACGCATACACCCACTTCCGGACAGCATTCCATCGAAGTACATCCCCTCGGAACGGCGGCACAATGAGTTGGTCGGGGTGCGTAGACAAGTCGTCTTCGGGCTATTTGCATGACGAAACCGGTGCAGATTCAAGAAGTCGATGAACCGGGCGGGGACAACGGTGTGTGGTGCAGTCCCGCTCCTATACACGCCATCTGACGTACCGTGCGCCCCCACAGCTCCTCCAGAAGACCGGCCAGATCGAGCGTACGGTGGACAGGGACTTTGCGGATGAGGAGGCGAAGTACAAGACGTGCGTCGCGCTGCGCCGCATCCGCATGACGGCGCGCTGGGCTGACGGGCCTGCAGATTCGAGAAGGAGTGCCAGGCGCTGATGAAAGACGCAAAGGGCTACCTCGATGCGATGCGCGGTGAGTTGCCTGCCGTGTGCGGGGTGGCGGGGCGCTGAGTGGCTGCAGCGATGACCGCTACGCAGGGACGGCTCGCGGACACGATCGATGTGTTCTACGGCGCGGCGGACAAGAACTCGGACAGCGCGATGGCGGCACATGCGTACAAACGTGCGGTGGACGACCTGGACACTGGGATAGGACGGGAACTGGTGCGTCCTGCAGCCGAGGTGTACTCGACGATGTGCCGACATTCCGCCCCCCTAGGATGCGCCGTACCGGACGACAGTCATGGAGCCCCTCGGGAAGATGAACGCATATTTCCCCGTCATGAATGAGCACATAGCCAAGCGGAACAAGAAGGTGCGTGCTCGCTCACAGCCCAGGCATCTCCCGCGCTCAGTGCCCCGGGTGTCCAGCTCCTCGACTACGACTCTGCCCGCAGCAGGATGAACAAGCTGATCCAGAAGCCGAGCGAGGACCCAACCAAGCTGCCGAAGGCGCAGCAGGAGCACGACGACGCGAAGGAGGTCTTCGACATGCTGAACGCGCAGCTCATCAACGAGCTGCCGCAGCTGCTCAACCTGCGCGTGCCGTACTTTGACCCCAGCTTCGAGGCGATGATCCGTATGCAGTGCAAGTTTGCAGAGGAGGGGTACGAGAAGCTGAGCGGCGTACAAAGGTGAAGCGCCCTGTGTGCTGCAGGTTTCCCACATCATGCTGAATTACTGGTGCAGATACTTTGCCGATAATGTGCGGGATGACTATGCGGCCGGACAGCTAGATGCGCAGGTGCGCAATTCCTGACCAATGCAGCTATAAATTCACTGACATTGATCTAAATAGGTGGAGGGTGTACTGCAAGAGATGAGGGAGCTGACGATCTGTGGTGCATCCTGAAGGCTGCGTCGTCCACCTATCCTTTTTTCGCCTAATACACTTCGATTGCTATGCCATCGACATGATATCCCACAGGATTTGATTAGTAGCTTAGGGCCAATACGCCGTACATCGGCGTTTGACGTAGCCAGAGCACCAATATACGGAGGATGTACGTTATGACCAGACGTGCATCGCGCGCATCGAGTGTAGGAGAGAACATGAGTTATGCTCGCGAACATAGGTAAAGTAGTCGAATAGGAGAACACACAGGTCATTCGTACATGAGGGCTTCGCGAAAAAGACAAAGGCAGAACCACAGAATCGCGAAAAGTATCTCATACTGTGCCGGGCATAACTCAGGACAGCCGCGCCTCCAAAGCCAAAGCTTTACCTGAGGACATGCGCGATGCCAAGTCCCGAGGCCGGGCGCCGCTTCGGGACGCGCCCGTGTTTCCACCTCGTCCGCGACTCCGCGGGGGCTGCATGGGCTGCTGCCCATCATCCTGCCTGCCAGCGGCGAAGTCGTTGCCGTTTCCGCCACGCGCGGCCTTCGCTGGCGCCCGCCGTTGCTGCTTCGGGTCGCTCATACGCAACAGCAGTTCCGGGGTGTGCTGCTCCGCGGACGTGTCGGGAGCCGAGCCGGTGGCTGGGCCCCTGGAACGGGACGCTTGGGGCTGGCGCGCTGCGCTCGACGGGCCGGACGCGACGCGGCGCCGATCGTAGTCGTCTACATGGGCGTTTGCGGGCGCATACTCGCCGATCTCCGGAGCAGCCCTGACGGGGTGAAGATCGGAAGTCATCGCAGGTGGGGGATAAGTCAGAGGGTACGAAGGGCCTGCGGTAGCATACTCAGGTGCAGCATCCCGCGAATAATTGCCCGTCACCGGGGGAGACCGCGAGCGACGACGTTCTGTGCGTCTCTCGGGTACCGTTGTGCGACGACGGTGGGAATTGTCGTCGGGTGGAGACATCCGCTGTCGACGTGGCGCACGCGACGAAGATTCGTCATAGCTGCCATTCGAGTAGGAAGTTTCGTTGTCGCGAGGCCTCTTGCGAGGATTCGGCGGCGATATTTCGCGCCGGAAGAGCGGATGGGTCGGTGTAGGCGAATAATGGTCATACCAGCGTTCATAGTTGACCGAAGGTGGCGAGCGATCGTAACGCTGTCTGACATCCGACACTTCCCGTCTATCATCAGCAGTATTCCCAGCACGCCAGAGCGGGGGCGAGTCCTCAGGTGGGTACGAGTCCGGGACTGGAGTGGTGTTCCAAGCATTTAGGTCGTCCGAATACGCCTGGTATTCTCCCGCAGACATGACAGGATATGTAAGCATGCTTCCCGCAGCGTTATCGGCCGTACGCATAGCGAGGGACGGTGAAACTTGCGCTGATGCTGCGACCGCGGGCGCTGGAGCCGGTCTCAAGCCCGGAGGGGTCGCCGACATGTGTTCGGCAGCCCGAAGTGCAGTGACCGCAGAATGTGCCTCGAACCCAGCGGAATTAATATTTCCATGAGCGATAGCACTCGCGGCCGCCTGACGTTGTTCCTGGCTTGTCGCCCGTCCAGAGCGCTGAGAGAATGATAGAGGGCCATTCCCAGCTACTGCTGGCACAGTCGGATCAACCTTGGCTTCTCGCTTCGACGAAGGATCCACATAATCGAGCGACTGCTCGCGTTTGGGCAGGACAGGAGTAGCGGAGGAAGAATGTTTCAGCCCCTTCGGGACCTTGCCGTCCGTCTTTGGTAACAACGGAGTCAGTAGCTCTTGCTTTACGCTGCTTGAGCGTTTCGGCGTCTGGGTGATCGAAGCCTTCTCGCTCTTCGTGAAAGACGACACAGTACCCTGGGGCGCGGCAGGTTGGAGTGACTTGCCATTGACGATAGAGGATGTAGTGTTCGTGGGACTGCTCTTGGAGCTTCGATTGCCCGCGACGTTCCGCGACTGCTGGGGTGCAGTACTTTTGATAGCAGTAGTCTGAGCAGGGGACGCAGTCTTGCCGGTACCTGCGTTGCTTTCCCCCTTTCTCGTCTTCGGCTCCAAAGGTGATAGCGGCTTGGGAGGCAGACTCGCCACAGGAGCGTTCTGTCCAACGGGCGAGGTGGTGTTCACCATTATGCCACCCGAGAGCGGCCGACCTTGCGTAGTCGAACTGCTGTGACTGGTGTCAATCTGGAGCAATGTCTTTGCCTTGCTTGAGGAGCTGGAGGCCGGCTGGGAATCAGCCTGGACGGCTGGGGAGGTGTTCACAGGAGGCGTAGCGCTCTTCTCCTTGCTCTTCTCTTTCTCGAGTCGAGCCCGGACAACCGCTTGACGCTCAGATAGAATACGTTCGCGCTGCTCTGCAGAAGCCCTCTCCTTATCCTCCTGGATCTGCTTTCGCTGCAGAGCTTGACGAGCTTCCAATTCGGCCTGACGCTTGCGCTCTGCCTCGCGCTCCTCCTCGGTTTTCAGCCTGGCTTGCTCAGCCTTGCGAGTCTGCTCAGCCTTGAGCATGGCCTCGCGCTCCTTCTCCGCCTCGACCTTGCGCGCCGCTTCAGCCTCGCATTTGCGCTGTTCCTCAGCGCGTAGCTCTGCAGCTTCGCGCTCTTCTTCGGCACGACGCCATAGCTCGTTCACTTGACGCTGACGCTCCTCGGCTTCGCGCTTCTTCACGTCTTCAGCCTCGCGCCGCGCCTCTTCAGCCGCGCGCCGCTGCTCGTCTTCAAGGGCAACGCGGCGGCGCTCATGCTCAGCGGCTTCAGCCTCTGCCTGAGCGCGGCGCACCGCTTCGGCCTGCCTCTCTGCCTCTGCCTGGCGCTGCTGTTCGAGCATCTTCTGCATCTCTGCACGCTGCATCTCCTCGAAGAGCCGCTGTGCCTCAGCAAGCATCCGTTCTACTTTCTCCTTCTCCAGAACCAGGCGATGCTCCTGCTTGGCGCGCAAAGACTCGAGCTTCTCGAACGCGGAATCCGTGATGGACACGACGCGTATCGCTTGGTCCTTCTCGCGCTGTGCTACACGGATGGTCTCCTCGCTCCGGGCGAGTAGTTCTTGATGCTCCTCGCGGCACCGCTCTCTCAACGCCCGGATCTCGCTCCAGTCCGCCTGCTCTTGCGCGAGCTGAGACAGGAGCGCGTATAGGTCCGCCGATGCTGGAGCAGAAGTATGCGGTGCAGGGCTGGTTCCTGGCTGTCGTGGTACAAATCCCACATCCGACATGGTAGCGGAAGATGTGGGTGGGGCGGGAGCTGCCGCAGCGATGGATGCAATTGACGGTGCCTGGCTGCTTGATGCACCGACAGAGAGGGCGGGTGATGGACTGGAGGCGGCTGCGGCAGCGATACCGGCGGTAACACTAGCCGAGAGGCCACCTACCGCAGGGCTGACGGCAACGCGCTCTCCTTGACCAAGAGCATGCGTAACCAGGTCAGCTGACGGCAGAATGGTCGCAGCGTGATTGGCACTGCCTCGCATATCAATGTCGATAGCGTCGACGCTGTTGGACAAAGGCTGTTCGACCTGCATATGCGCATCGTCGCCCATGACATCATTTGGGGTGTTTCCCAATAGGTCCAGGAGTGAAGGTCGGCTCGTAGGCATCGCACCCAACTTTGGGGAATGGGGAGGCGAAGGAGTCGGAGATGAAAGATGGTTGTCGATTTCAGAGGGAGGAGCCAAACGCTTCAGAAGTGCGGGCTCTTGGCCAATGATCTGGAATGAGAATCCGGACAAGGGGCTCGGGCCGCTGGAGGATGCGGCGGCTGTAATCTTGACAGGTATGGACTGCTTCTGAGCACCAGAAAGCATCCGAGGGTTCGAGTGTGTAAAATCGTCCGGGGACGGAGTCAAGGGGCCGTTTGATGAGCTGGTATCTGTTGGAAGGTGAGCGTCGACGGCCACGTCGGCCGTAGCGAGTCAAATGTGGATCTTCAGGAATTCCGCAGATCGTGAATGAGCGGCTTGGCGTCATCCACAATTCACATATGACATACCAAAGAGATTGCTGCGAACAAGGTTGTCGCCCGCACAGGTTTCTGATGCCAGTGCAGAGACAACGAGTCGATGAAGGTGGGGGTGGAGGTCAAGGAAAGCCTCCTGTCGTTACCATTTTGACTCGCTCGCCACCGGCTTCGGCGTTCGCCGTGCCCGCTTTGGTTGGTCATGCACGCTCGTGACACCCGAAGCGCGAGGGACTGGCCACACAGGATCGTTGGATTACGAGAAACATACTCTAGTCTAGCTATAGCAAAGTGTCTACCGTACGTCTATATGGACATGTGAATCCTAGAAAACACCTAAACGCGAGACCCTAGCCCATCTCTATGCCGGTGGGTCCATGTGTCGCGGGGTTTTACGTCACAGAAGATAAATGTCTTCCCGGATGCGAACACAAAGAGCATCGCTGGGGTCCGCAGTGGGCCCAGAAATGTGAAATTAGAGAGCTGCCGAGCAGGGCCCCGCGCTACTAAGCCGATTCATCCGCTCCTATAGAACTTGATCAGCTCAGGAAACAGATGAGTAGAATGATGCTCACTTCGATGATTGAACTCGACGTTGCTCTGCATTGAACCATACTCTCCGCATCAACTTGTTTTGAGAAATCGGCACCCATTGACCGCTCTGTTGCATCCATCCGTGCCATCGGAGCTCGACACGCCGAAGACCGGGTACGGATTCCGTGATCGTCCGTGCAAGCTCGCGGGTTTTCTTCTCATAATTGACCAATGGAAATCCGGCGGTGCGACGTTCGCCACGGTGATCATGGACTATGACTGGGTCCGGAGTGGTTGTTAAGCTGAACGCATGGAGGTGGCGTAGAGCATGGAGCAAGGGAAGAATCTGGTTCGCTGTGGCCTGAGAATGGATGAGTTACAAGGAATGGAATATGTCAATATTGACTCGGACGGACCTCGAAGTCTTCCCAAGGGGGGATATTCCCACTGGGCAAGACGAAGTGCATTCCAAGGGCATTAATATTCACGAAGTGTTGCGCAATGAATGTGAGGGATGCCAGACAGGCATTCAGATTGTCCACCGCGCATTGGATTTGGAGCTGCGAGACTTTGGCAGTGACACGTAAACCATGTCTTGCTAGCGTCTCTAAATCGGAGTGGGACAAGCTCCTCCGAATGCGGATGTTGTTCAGCGAGCGTCCGGGGAGTAGTACCTCCAGCAGTTGGAAGTGCGGCGTATCCAAGGCAGACAGGCGAGGGAGAAAGTGTGTTGATGTGGACAGCGAGGCAGGTATAAATAATTCAGAGTCTGTGGTCTGAGATGGTTCGTGGAATGCGATGTTCAGTGAGAGAGACAGAAGATCATTAGCTCGAGTCAATACGGCAATCATAAGAGAACGGAACTCGTTCGGCGCATGACCGTTGATGGTGAGATGGCGTAGGGCCTTGGGAGTAGACTGTGAAGTACTCAAGGACACGAGACATAGGATGTCGCCCCGCCGAGTAGTCAATGTGTCCATGAGCCGGATATTGAGGATGAGGTCACGATAGAGGACGCGTTCGCCAATATCGCGGAACACTTTGTTGGCGCACATCGCGTTGACAATCGCGCCAGTATCGCGCAGGTGCACGAAGATGTGTTCGAGCAGTTCGGGTGGGAGAACAGCCATCACGGGAGAATTCCAGAGGGGCCGATTCGGGCCCGTCTTAAATGTCGCCGCACAGCGCCCGGGGGGAACAAGAAGCGAGGAACAAGGGGTTACATCGTCGCATCTGCTTAGCCAGGACCGATGAGAAGTCAGAATAGTACTGGCGCCAGTTTCGGCAATGTCAGTCAAGAGCGCAACAGCGCGGCCCAGTCGGACGGACAGAGACGGAAGATGCAGATCCGGGAGCTGTCCTCTGTCCGACAGCGGACACCGTTAGCAGCTCCCTGCTCATTCCGTTGCAAGACAACCGTCGGGGGCGCTGTGACCAGTGGTAGACACATGGGAAGTTTGACAAATTGCAAGACCTGTGCTGATACAGCAAATGAATGTTGTGCGCATCCTCGGACTCCCTTCTGAGATTCGAACGAGATCGCGACAGTCAAGGGTCCGTGCTGTTCGTATGCGGTTTGCCCGTCCCGACCTGAGACTTGAGACTGTCAGCGACGACTCGCGCCGGGGATGAGGAACACGTGGCTGTGTCCGCGCGCGGTGGCTGCGCACAGTGCCCGGGCCTGCTAACTTGTCCGCATCCACCTCCGAGGACCGCTTTCGCTCGCTATCCTCGTTCTGCGCCTTGGTTATCAACTCGGAAACATAGCGGACTAGAAACTACAGCATATCTCTGGGCTTCGCCATGCTGCTATCAGGCTCGCTGCGCCGCGGCTGGTGCCTGAGCGGTGCACTCGTCTCGCTCCTCTCGTGTGCGCATGCGTTCTATCTGCCCGGTGCAGCGCCACATGACTACGCCGCAGGAGACAATGTCAGCTTGTTTGTCAATGCTCTGACTCCCATGTTGGGGAGCAGCAACAACGGGAAGCTCGTACGTCGTTGACGTCGCCATGCGTCGTACAGCTACTGAGTCAGGTCGTTCCTCGAGCTTAGAAATCTTTGATAAATTGTATGTTCAGTCCCGTATGCTACCGTTGGCATGAATGCGGTGTCGCTGAATTTTCCCCGAAGATGACTACTACAATCCGAGTTTTCACTTTTGTGAACCGGAGGCAGGTCCAAAGAAGGAACCGGAGTCATTAGGGTCAATCTTGTTTGGAGACCGGATCTTCGACTCTCCATACGATGTAAGTATATGAGCTATACTCATGTATGTTCCTCACACCTTGCAGATCCGTATGCTGCAAGATAATGGGACATGTAAAACGCTCTGTGTTGTAGAAGTCCCGGGCGAAGATGCGAAATTCATAAAAGACCGCATTAAGGAGGATTATGCGCTAAATTGGCTCGTGGATGGTCTCCCTGCTGCCGAAATGAAGGAGGATTCCAAGACTGGCGACTTATTCTACGACATCGGCTTCAACCTCGGCAACGACGAAGAGGAATTTGCAGAGACGCCGGCGTTGCATAACCATTACGAGATTGTCATGAGGTTAGCGGACGGGGCGTCCTTTTCCATCCCGTCAGAGCCCGGTTAACCCCGGGAATGACAGGTATCATTCCCCCAGCCCCGACGTGTACCGAATTGTTGGCGTCCTCGTGTGGCCAGTGAGGTGGGCTTGGTCCACATGGACACGCTCTGGTCACTGAAACGTTTGTCACTAGTCATGGCGGGCCTCAGGATGCCGAACCCGACTGCTCACTAAGTGGTCCACCGCTCATTTTGCAAGAAGACCAAACAAATATCGTGAGGTATACGTACCGGGTCATGTGGAACGTAAGCTTTTCCAGACTGTTTTCTCGGTCTCATTCGGAGTATAATTGGTATTCTCAGGTATCGGACACACCCTGGGCGACCCGCTGGGATAATTATCTGCATATATTCGATCCTGTACGTATCTCGATCCAAGCAGACCGTGGCGTGATGATCTGACTGCCGCTTCAGCGCATCCATTGGTTCAGCCTCATCAATTCCCTTGTGATTATGGTATTCCTGTGCGTCATGGTTTCCATGATCTTGTTGCGCACAGTATCTCGGGATGTTGGTGATTTCCCCGTGCCTGACCTTGGCATTTGGCTGATTTGGTGCCCTGTAGATCTCCCGCTACAACGCAATTGACCTAAGCGTACGTGCTAACGCTCACCCTGTTACCCGTTTCAATCCTGCTCATAGCTTTGGCACAGGAGGACGTACAGGAAGACTGGGGTTGGAAGCTGGTGCACGGTGAAGTCTTCCGTTCGCCGCAGAATCCCATGGTCCTATCAGTCCTGGTGGGCAACGGCGCCCAGCTTTGTGCTATGGTCGTTGTCACCCTTGGTACGCCATTTATACAAAAATAGTACATAGCGCCGTTGCTAAACATTCGTGATATTAGTATTTGCCCTTCTCGGGTTCCTTTCACCCTCGAACCGCGGGTCGCTGGCGACCGTCATGATGATATGTTGGACACTTTTCGGAGGGTGAGTCAGCCCCTCATGTTCACGTGCTGCATTTGATAAGAACCTACTTGTGCCAGAATTGGCGGATATGCATCAAGCCGGGTCTATGCCTCCCTGGGAGGTACAAACAAGAGGAAGAATTCTTTCTTCACCGCCACCATTTTACCCACGTAAGCGCATTGCTGCGTAGCTGTTGCTGCCCGAGTTGATCTGGCGTTTCAAGCGTTGTCTTTGCCATCGTCTTCCTTCTGAATCTATTTCTGCTCGCTGCGGGCTCCTCTGGCGCAGTGCCGTTTGGTATATTGATCCGCCGCCGGCGTTCTCGAAACAGCGCTCACACCCTCGATTAGGCACCCTTCTGTTGATCATCGTGCTCTGGTTCGGGATCTCAGCACCCCTGTCTGCAATTGGTTCTTACTTTGGGTCAAAGCATGGAGTAAGAATTTCTCCTTTCAGAGGATGACTGCGGCGCTGAGAACAGCCACAGGCAGTCACACATCCTGTGAGGGTGAACCAGATACCACGCCAAATACCTCCGACACCTAGATACCTGCAACCCTGGGTACGTCTGGCATTTGTAGTGACGTGTATGTGGACTGATCGTGTCTCAGGCGGCCACTCTGCTCGCAGGTATCCTGCCGTTCGGTACGTCGGCCTGGTTTCTCCCTTCGATGTGTTGTGCTGATCGGATACCGGAAATATCCAGGTGCTGCGTTCGTTGAAATCTATTTCGTCTTGTCAAGTCTTTTTGCCTCTCGAGCATACTATGCATTTGGCTTCCTAGCCCTGACTGCTTTAGTTGTGGCTCTCACCACGGCAACGGTCACTATACTGTTTACATACTTCATTCTCTGCGCTGAAGAGTACAGGTTTGTCTTTCATTCACTCATTCTGCACGCCAAATTCTGACGGGATTTGTAGATGGCACTGGAGGGCCTTCCTGACCGGTGGCGGGAGCGCATTCTGGCTTCTCGCATACGGAGTTTTCTATTGGGCGTCCCGGATGTCCCTGGATTCCTTCTCCAGCGTGGTTCTATACATGGGCTATCTCCTCTTACTCGCGCTTTTGGACTTCCTGGTAACAGGTACGGGCATTACCTTGTGTTTTTCCATGATATCATTGCTCTAAGACACTTCTTCCCGGACTTCAGGGACGATCGGTTTCCTAGCGACCTATTGGGCGGTACGAAGGTTGTACAGCGCCATTCGGGTAGATTAGAGAGCAGCGAAAGTGGACCGCTCGGGCCCATCGGTTTCCCAAACCAGCATGCCATTAGCGCAATATACACAGGATATCATATGGGCGCAATAGGAGCTTCTAGCGCCAGGACTATTTGTCTTTGACGGCCTGCACGAAGGATTGCCAATTGGCCGCCGATGAGATCGCCTTTGCTCAACTTCCGGGAGAACTCGCTGATAGACAGGTTGTTCACATACAGCCCCCTCGCGTTCACCAGTTGACGCGCGGCACCTGAGGAGTATTGGTCATTGCTTATTCGAGCGCCCAGAAGCCAAGAAGCTGAAATTTTTATGATTTCTGACGCTCACCATTCGAGGATGCCAGGCCGTATTTCACCGCCAGTTTGGTCACTTCGGTCGTCATCAGCTCGTCCTCACCACATATATGGAAAAGTGGAAGTCCCCGGAGTGCCTCGATCATCTGCGCCGGCTCGGTCGTGGTTAGATCGTTCTCAAACAGCACCCGAGTCGCAGTCCGGGCGCGTTGGAGACCCACGTCTGCAATCGCGCACATGAGTTCATATCGCACGTTCGCATCACGTCCTAGTCCGACCGTCACGCACCTCCGTGGACCAATATGGTGACCTCTTCCGCCAAGAGGTGTTGAGCAGACCTTGCTTCCGGACGTTCCTACCCAAGACTTCTTAGATTCTCTATTGAGATCGAGTTTCAAGTGAAATAGACGCACTCTGTGCGCCTCATTTACGGCGTCAATCTCCGCCACGGGCAACAGGGTGAACATTTTCAAGTAGCGAGCTACATCTGCATCCGAGGTCCTCAGGAAAAACTACACAAGGGTGACGTCAATGTCGGTCGGATGTGTACTGTCCTTGTGCACGCCACGTACCTGATAGAAATCAAACACGTTTGTAATGCGCTCGTCCAGCGACACAGCATTTCCTGCACTTTTTCCGAATTTTTCCCCAGTGGCCGTCGTTAGCAAGGGCGTTACTATTCCAAATCCCTTCTCCGTCGACTCTCCAGCACTCGGATTCATGCGATTGATGAGATCGAGACCGGCAATGATGTTGCCCCATTGGTCCGAGCCGCCGATTTGGATTGAGCAGTCAGCATGTTTGTGTAGCATGTAAAAGTCGTATGCTTGCATCAGCTGGTAAGTGAACTCGGTGAAGGAGATGCCGGACTGTGATTCGAGACGTGTCCGAACACTGGAAAAGCAGGCCATCAATTGAGGACAAATACAAAATTGAAGAGCACTCACCTGTCTCTAGCAAGCATCGCATTCACCCTGCTGTGTATGCCAACCGTGCGCAAGAACTCAAGGAAACCAAGATCTTTGAACCAGTTGAGATTATTCCTGACATCCGGGTCCGTGATGTCAGCTGCAGCATCGCCGAGCCTTTTCTGAGCGTAGCTCAACGCTCTTTCAAAGAAGCGTTTGACTCCTTTTGATAGCTCCTCAACGTTGCTTCGCACATCATCTTCACTGGAGAGCGGTCTTTCCGTGTTGCGGCCGGAGGGGTCACCTATAAGACCTGTTGCTCCTCCTATCTGACCTTTTCGTCAAGTAGTAAATGTATCTAACTAATGCTACGTACCAATGGTATGATTCTGTGTCCATATAACTGGAAGTGAAGCAAGCAAAGTAGTGGTAGAAGGTGGCCGACATGTAGTGACTTGGCCGTCGGGTCGACTCCAGCGTAGACTCCTACGCGTTCTCGGTCAAGCTCAGCGGTAAGAACATCTGGCCTGAATGTCTTAAGTCATTATCCAACTGTGCCGGACTTGTAGGCTAGCACGGACCTGGTGACCTCAGTAATCAGGCCTCTGGATCTCAGCTCCCCCAGCAAGTCCTTCTGCTGATGAATCGACCGACGGAAAAGAGAGGGCAACGAAAGTCTCAGTGAGTACAGCCTTTGTCCATGTTGACAAAGTAACATCCCTCAGTAGGTGACACAGGATCGAGTGTACAAAATCCGAAGGTTTGGACGAGTCGTAATTCCGCGGATGGCGGTCTTGAGATCGGATCGGGAAGCCAATAGCCTCTACGGCGCTCGTCCAACGCATTTTCCATTTGAGCCGCAAGGTGCCGCATTACTTATTTCGACGCCCCTCACGAGCTCTCTGGTATATCACGTCGAGAGCCTTCATGGTATCGAGCAACATGCATTTAGAGGTGTCGACCAAGTGCCCCACCAGACCACTGGACCTGTAGTTGGAACAACCATGCTACCCACCTCCATACCTGTCGCATGCGATAGCTCAACGATGCACCTGCAGGATAATTAGTGGAGGTTCCCAGTTCGTATCTCTTAGCAAATTCACGAAAATTACTAAGGAAGGCGCCTTGTTTACGAATCCCTTCGCAGGATAACCTCACCTTCTCCCTGCCGATGTCCAGAATCTATGAAGCCCGAAGAATATGCATACAGCAATCCTTACTGTCTTAATTGCCTTAACATACCTCATATACCAAACAATGCGAAGAGAAGCTCCCAGAATACCGTCAGTAAAGCCCTGTCATACCTAGCCAGAATTGTCGAAGCAAAAATGCTTGGGTTAACGTAAGCCCTGTTGTCCTGTCTTCCCTCGTCATCAATGGTCATACTTCACACACAGGTCAGCCATCTTATCACATACCACCGACATACCTAAGCCCAGATGGCATTGTATCTCCGTCGCCTCCTTGGCAGCTGTTGTACTCTACGCAGTTCTATCCCAATAGTCAAGTTCTCTTGCTACTTGTCAACGAAGAACTCCCCTCATCAAGTTATACCGTGGCTCAGGCCGACATTCTGTATGAAGGTAACACGATTGTGACGTTGCCTTACAGAATCATACTCGCGTCATCTAGGGCCTATTCATTGGCAATTGGAGGGGAATGACGGTATACATTACCGACCTGCACCTGCTCGACGCTGCGCAATCCGCAGGCGGCAATACCATTACCGATCCGCCTTACACATTCCAGATGATCCTCGAGCTTCGATCACGTCCCTTGGGGCGATGGAATAGGCTGAATTTTCTCACATACGATTCAGTAGATGTCGAGAGCGAGAAGCGATTCCTTTCCCTCAGAAGCACGAGTGTCCATTCTGGCTCTCAAGGGTGCGCTCATATGGCTGAGCGCATTCTCCCCGATACTTCGCCATGTTGCATTGGAGCGACCTGTAGTCACGGAGGATTCATCTACGGCATTGAGATGAAAGCTGAGGTTACTTGGCCATCTCTTCCGCTGAGATGTTGTAAATGGCATAATGATTTCTCCGGATAGCAGCGTCTAGAACACAAGGAGCATACGAAGCACCCTCAGCGTGCTTAGATTGTAAGTTAGAGTCCGTTGTTTGACTGGCACGTCGCGCCGTGCGCGTAAAGGGGTGACCAGCCCTCGGTACATCAGCACAGGCCGACAATTGCATGCTTGACTCTGGGGCGATCACGCTGGATCAGTGTCGCTGAAGCTCTGGGGTATATCACACAGCAGATAACCGCTGGTCCCCCGCTGACCGTTTGCATTATCGAGAATTAGGGCGCCTCCGTACCGCGACTACGGCTACTCCCTCTTTGTACTTACGTGCTCAGTGTGGGTGAGGCGATGTTTCGTTCGCATCTCTGCTGACCACAATGAACATACAACTTGACTGGTCTATTTGGCTTACTCGCTGGGCAATTTCCCTGATTTTACAGCGAGCGGAGTGCCGCTGAGCATGGTTACGGTCCGGGAGAGAGATCCCGGCGGCACTTCGAGCAGTCCCACGCGCGCTTCTTGTTGACTTCTGTCAAGACCCCAAAAATCGCAATATGCACCTTACATCCGTAGCACACCACTACACGGTCACCACCTCGCAATAGTCTTAATGCAGCCATGGTGTCTCAGGCTGCTAGGAGCATTACTCGACCGGGAGCAGACTGAGCTCTCAAGTGGAAATGCTCTTTCGCAACAGTTCAACCTCCCAGCATGTGGGAGATACCTATGCAGAAAGTTGCATCGCACATATCGCGGTCATCTGATGTACTGGCGTTAAGCCCCAGGTCTCGCCTCGCATAATGCATTACACGAAGACGTCCAACAATGTCGCTTCCTCGAAGCTACGAAGGAGCACTGCTCATAATCGTGATGTGCCAATGTGTGAACCGCGGAGGTGGACCCCGTGTTTGACGACCCCTATGACGAGATATCATGAAGATAACGACCTACCACGGTAAGTACGCAAGAATTGATCCTCTATATATACCGTGCTAAAAGGCCAATGAGACCAGCTGCAAGTAAAACAGCACTACGTTCCCCTCAGTGTACGTCAATCATCTGTATTCAAAGATGCAACTCCTGGCCATTGCAGTTGTAGTCGCCTTTTCTGTTATTTCTGCTGTGATATTACACCGGTTCTTGGCCCGCAAAACCTTCGAGTACATCCGAGGACCGTCTTCCCCCTCCTGGTTATTTGGTATGTCTCAACATTTTTGCGTAGACGCATTCTCATGTTTTGAAAAGGGAATATCTTGCAGTTCAATCGACAGGACCAAGCAGGCGACCTAGACTTCAAGTGGTTCCGTGAATTCGGTTCTACTTGGCGTCTTCGTGGCATTCTCGGCGTAAGTACTCGAGGGATATCTCCTATCATACCATCAACTCATAATTCAAACCCAGGAATCTATCCTCATGACCGCGGATCCCAAGGTAATTGTTACCTTACTCCCTCCGAATTGAGACTGATTCTTCGACTGTTGTAGGCACTGCAGCACATCTTCCACAAGTCAGGATATAGCTACCGCAAGCCGGCGGATAACAATGAAATCAACCGTCTTTTTGCTGGACCGGGTCTCGTCTGGGCTTCTGGTCATGTTCATCAGCGTCAGAGGAAAATTATGAACCCTGCGTTCAGTGCCCCGCAGCTCCGCACATTCATACCCGTCTTTCAACGTAACATTCGGAAGGTGATGAGTGGCATAATATTCGTCAATGCCTATATCTGAGGCTAATTCGATTCAAGGTGACCGAAACATGGAAGAACGAGTTATCAGCTCGTCCTGAAGGCCGTATGACTGACTGTGTACACGTATGGTTCACGAGAGCCACACTGGATATCATAGGAGAAGGTTGGGCGGACACTTCTGTCAGTATATGCTCGGTCAGAACTAACTGAGTATGCAGCGGCCTTCGACTATTCGTTTGGGGCGCTGAGCAAGGCGGGCAGCCGCTTGCTCGACGTTTATAACAACATGTTGTAAGTGTTTTCTCATTCCGCACGGAATGGCGCCTCACTGTAATTAATATACAGTCTAGATGCGACGATGTATCCGTCTAAGCTCGACTTGCTCGTCAAGGCTACTTGGGAGTACCTCCCTCCATCTGTTCTCTGGCTGGTAGATTATCTGCCTCTCAAGGATATTAAAAGGATGAAACAGATCCGAAGAGCCTTTCACAAGGAAGCGCAGAAGCTATTAAAGGACAAGACGGAACGGCTAGTGGCTGGCAAGGAGGGTAAAAAAGACGTCATGAGCGTTTTAGGTAGGCCTTTACTTTGAGTCATGCGCATATGTTTACCTCGTCATCAGTGAGAGCCAACGCATCCGAGAATCCGCGATCACGGCTCAGCGACGCAGAGATGACCGCGCAAATGGGTGCGACCACGATCGCTGGCCATGATACGACTGCGACTACTCTCACTTGGTTGTTATATGAGCTTTCCAAGAATCCAGACTACCAGCGCAAGATGCGAGAGGAGATACGAATCGTTCGATCTTCAGCCACGGCCCGCGGCGATGACAGCTTCTCCGTGGAGGACTTGGATTCAATGGTATATTGCATGGCGGCACTTAAGGTTTGTTTACCCGCTCAACCTCATCGTTGCGGGCGATTCATACCAGATGCGATAGGAAACTTTGCGTTATCATGCGATTGTCGTTGGTGTAGTTCGTGTAGCGGAGAAGGATGACATCATCCCGTTACAATACCCTGTTGTGTCGAAGAGTGGCGAACTCGTCAGGGAAATCCCGATCCATGCCGGACAGCGGATAATGTCCTCTTTCTGTGCTTACAATCGGTATGTTAAGGCATGATACCCTTACGTTTCTTACTAGCTCACGCGCGTGAGTAGCCTTCCGCAGGTCTGGGGCGACAATGCTGACGTCTGGGACCCTACGAGGTTCTTGAATCACGATGTTAAACGAGAGACGAGCGTTGGCATGTTTGCTAACATGTACGTGATCATAGTCTAGACATGGTCGTTAGCTAACCTTTCCCTGGTGCGCTGTAGTATGACCTTTTGTAAGTTTTATAAGTGATCGTGTTTTTCACTGCCAGCTCACTTTTTGAGTAGCTGCGGGAATACGCGGATGCATAGGGTGAGTGCGCGGTGCATGTAATTTCGCTCTAGCTGACCTTTGTCAACATATTCTTACAGCTGGCGATTCTCGTGAGCGTCATTCTAAAAATGTTCGCACTCTGAATATGCACTGACTACTGTTGCAGAGTCATGGAATCTCAAGCCATTATCGCCGAGATCCTCGAGAACTTCGAGTTCTCCCTCCCTCCTAACCCACCGGAGATCCAGCGACTTCCAGCGATGGTCGTGGCTCCTGCCGTGCGCGGGGAGATCGAGAAGGGAGCTCAAATGCCTTTGCAGATCTCCATTGTCGAGTGATAGTTGCGCTCCTCCAATCATCAACGGTACCTCTTGTATGTACTTCTCAGAGAATTGGTTCATATATGCCTGTCGAATTATCTAAATGTCTGGTAATGGAATCACGTTCCCCGTTCATACTAGAGAAAAAGTAAGCTCAAGTATCAAGATCAAGATTCAAGTACAAGTGATGGAATTACAATGCATCGTTCGCCGACCCGCTCCAATATCTTCTAGGCAGTGCCCTCACAGAACATCCACTCGTATGGCGCCGTGCTAGAGCTAGCAGCTGTCCAGCTTGCAGTGCCTGAGCTGGAGCCGGAGCCGGAGATTGTCGAGAGGCTTGAAAGGCTTGAGCTGCTCGCATCAATCGGCGCATCAGAATTGAGGACTTCGACGTCGACGGTCATGGGTGTGAACATCAGCGTCATGGTCGAAGAGGTAGTCATCGACGCATTGCTGCCAGTTTGCTGGGGGGAGAGCAGTCAAGTTATCCGAGGGGTTGACAGAGACAGAGGAAGATGACAGACCGCTAGATAGTCGCCTTCGACGATGCCAGGGAGGAGCTGGTCGTGGCTGACGAGGTGGCGAATGCAGCTTCCGAGAACTTTCGCCGTCAGAGAGTCCGTCGTCCCGATTCCACGGGTGGCAGTGCGCTTGAGATCGGATCGGGAAGCCAATAGCCTCTACACTGCTCATCCAACGCAATTTCCACTCTAGCCGAGAGGTGCTCCATTACTTATCCCGACACCCCATACGAGCTCTCCGGTACATCACGTCAACAGCCTTCAGGTCATCGAGCAACATGCAGTTCGAGGTGCTGGCCAAGTGCCCCACTACAAGAGCAAGGGTTTCTCGGATGAGACTTCACCGTGAGTGAGTTGCACAACGTATAAGCATCAAACGCCCACTCAGACCACTGAGCTCGTAGATGGAGCAACCATGCTGCCCACCTTCATGCCTGTCGCAACGCAAGCTGCTATCAAGGGTCTGACCTCGCAACAGGTCGAATCCCTCGGCGTGAACCTCATTCTGAACAACACTTATCACCTGAACCTACGACCGGGGATCGACATCTTGAAGGAGATTGGAGGAGCTCACAAATTTCAGGGATGGTCTCATAACCTGTTGACAGTAAGCACATCTCCAGCAGCGCATGCGATAGTAGCTCAACCATCCACCGGCAGGATAGTGGGGGTTTCCAGCTCGTGTCTCTTAGCAAGTTCACAAAAATCACTGAGGAAGGCGCCCTATTTGCGAGTCCCTTCACAGGGCAACCTACAATGCTGACGGTATGTGCCGCTCATATATCTCATCTTCTCCCTGCCGATGTCCAGAATATATGAAGCCCGAGGAAAGCATATCTATTCAGCACGCAATTGGAGCGGATATCATCATGCAGCTGGACGATGTGGGTATGTGAAATGGCTCTCAGCATATCTTTCTCAGCCTTATAATATGAGTACAGTCTCCAGCCTGACAGTCGGCCCTCGCGTTGGAGAAGCGATGTGGAGGACAATCAGGTGGCTAGACCGATGTATCGAGCACCATCAGAAATCCGGGAAGGCAGGCGTGCAGAACCTCTTTGCCATAGTGCAGGGAGGTTTAGATCACGATCTTCGAGATCAGTGCCTGGAAGAGATGATCAAGCGAAAAGACCGAGTTGCTGGGTATGCGATTGGCGGTCTGAGCGGCGGTGAAGAGAAAGGTCTGCTTTCAGTGTCTGCTGCTTTCATTCGCGCTGATGTCGGATTCAGATGTTTTCTGGAGGATGTATGTACAACGGTCCTTACTGTTTCAATCGCCTTAATCCGCCTCATAGTATCAAACAGTGCGCAGAGAAGCTCCCAGAAGACCGTCAGTAAAGCCGCTACTTGTACACGCATTGTTCTGATCGTTTATTCCAGGACCTCGATATTCGATGGGCATCGGATTTGCAGAAGGCAGGTTCAACGGTGCGGTACCACACTGCTTATACTGAAGCGTTGCAGATCTGCTGGTCTGTGTTGCTCTGGGCGTCGATATGGTAGGCAGTTGAATATGCCCACGGCCCTGCTCGTGTGCTCACGCTGATTTAGGCCGACTGCGTCTTCCCCACTCGTACGGCTCGCTTTGGAGTAGCCCTGACGTTCGGAGGTCCTCTAAACATCAGTTCGTTTCTACATTCGTCCGTTTGTCTAGAAAGATAACTCAAGCTCTTCTGTAGAACTCAGCAAATATTCTACTGATATGACGCCCATTGACGAGACATGCCCTTGTCCGACGTGCGCGGGAGGCATATCCAAAGCCATATTGCATCATACCGCGACCCTCGAGACTGCCGGAGCTCATGGTATAATCCCGACATATGCCGATCAGCCGTCCTTGACTAATCGACGTCGCATTGACAGCACTGACGCAGCATAACATCGTCTTCCAAGCAAGGCTGATGGGCGGCGCCCGGGATGCCATAATGAATGGCACATTCCCAGAATACCTGAAACGATTCTTCGCTGATTACTTTGGTGACAGCGGGTATCCTGTATGGTGCGTAAACGCATTGCGAAGCGTAGGCGTTGATCTGTTGGAGAACGCCGAACACGCAAAAGTCGTTCCAGGCGATGGAGCGAAATGGGAATACTCGGATAAAGCATAACGGGATGGTTGTACGTAGTATGTGAGATGTAGAGATGTAGCGGACCACAAACGGCGGATCTATCGCCTGCCTTTCTTGCGAGGAGCACGGGCGTTCTTGGCCCTTTTGTTCTCGACAACCTTCCGCGCTTTGCGGATCTGGTCCACTGTCTTGAGCTCGTTCTTGACCCTACCAACGGACTTCCCGGCATTGCGCCCGCGCGTTGCCGAACCCTTCTTGCCCGACTTTGCTGTCGGCGGAGGCTGGCCTTCGCCGTCCGGCGACTCCTTTTTCTTCTGCTGGCGCACCTTCCTATCGTAACTATTGTGGAGTTTGTCCAACGGTTTGGCAGCGACAACCTGGTTGTGCTTGTACTTCCTTCCGCCAGGCCCGTTGCGTCGCTGGATACCTTCGCTCTCCTGCTCACCAACCTTCGGCAGGGATACGCGGCTCTTCGCCTTCCACTCGTCGAAGCGTCCGCTACGGTATGTGGCGGGCAGCTTGGCACCGCTCTCCGTCCGCACCATCTTGACATTGTCGGCGCCCTCACCGGTGCCTTTAACGAACTTCTTTTTCTTCTTGTCCCAGTGCATCTCGCGGCGTTTCCGCTCTTGAGCAGCGCCTTCATCTCCAGCGAGATCAAACGTCACCGTCTGAGCTTGTTCGGCGAAGGTGGCGCCATCTCGGAGGGAGTAGCTGTTAGAAGCGATCAATTATGAATGTAATGGACCGAGAAGAATACGATCCTCACCCCTTCTCTGTATTGGCATCCTTCTGGAAGTGAGACATGTAGAACTCAGAATCCCGGAAGTTCGTTCTGGTCGTCTTCTTGCCATTGCCAAATACGTCGAAGACCGCCTACGCAACCCATGAGAGTCAATTTGAATACCCGGAGAGCAGTGTAGCATACCTCGATATCTGCCTCATCGGCCATCTCCATGTCCACATCGCTACCGTGCGCGGCATCTTCATCCTCGTCACCACCTTGTGCCGAGGCGGCAGCGGCAGATGTCGAAGCAGCCGCTGCTCTCTGTGCTGCCTTGGTCAGCGCCTTTCTTCTCTGCTTCATCAGCGTAGAAGTCTCCGCATTGCCCCTTGCGCCAATCTCGAGCACGGTCTCCGAGGGTCTGAATGAGTTGACCGCTCTCAGCAGCGCATTCCTCCGCGCTTCTTCGAGGATCTTTGCGGACGCGTCGCCGCCATCCTTGCGCCGGAAGAAGATGGGATGTGCGCCCGACCCGGACCCGACGAGACCCCACTTGCCCTCCTTCATCATCTCCTTCGCGCGCTTGTAGCTCGCCTGGCTCGCCTTGCCCTTGCTACGCTCGTACAAGCCGTGACCCTTGCGCATGACGTCGCGCAACGTGGGCAAGTTATGGTTCTTCTCATCTAACTTCTTGATGAAGTCGGCCTCCTCATCGATCTTGTCCCGCTCGAACGGCCCCAGGACGAGCGTCTCGGTGTACACCTGGTCGCCGCCCCCGGTGATCTCGCTCTTAATCGGGCGCCCAAGAAATAGCTGAAGGTCGAGGAGATAAGGTAGCTCGGGGTTTGTTACGAATGACCACGCCCAGCCTTGCCGCCCGGCACGGGCCGTTCGTCCGACGCGGTGTACGAAGACTCGTGCGCCATGAGGAAAGTCGTAGTTTACGACGTTCTCCAGCACAGGAATATCGATACCACGCGCTGCAACATCAGTGACAACCAAGATATTAGTGTAGCCACGGCGGAACTGCTCCATCTGCTGTGACCGGGCAGTCTGGTCCAGCGAACCGTAGATATGGGATACAGCATAGCCTGTTGTGCTCAGCATATTTGTCAGATATTCAACGTGATGCTTGGTCGCCGCGAAAACGAGTGTTTGATGGGGAGCCGTCTGATGATCGGTGGACTTTGCCTTTAACTTGCCCTTGCCTTTGCCCTCGGAGACATCGGCGCCGTCTGCGGACTTCTGAGAACCAAGAGGAACGCCGATAATGTCGCGAAGCAGGATTAAGAGACATGCGTCTTTCTCGGCTTGTGTTACGGAGAAGAATGCCATCTTCAAGTCTGTACTGATCTTGGTTTCCGCATCTAGCCGCACGAGCTTCGGACTCTGAAGACCGGCTTTGGCGAACTCGACCAGAGACTTGGGGAGAGTAGCTGAGAAGAGGAGTGTCTGTCGTGCAACGGGTAGACGGTGGATGATTTCGTTGAGAGCAGTTTCGAAACCCATCTCGAACAGACGATCCGCCTCGTCGAATACGACGTATTGAATGGATTTTAAATCGAGGTTCATCTCAACGATGAGATGAAGTAATCGACCCGGAGTGGCGATGATACTGAAAGTACGATAAGCGATAAACGGGGCACACGAGAATGGGGGCAGCTTACATGTCTGGATTGTTTGTGATCATCTCGAACTGCTCATCGAGACCCTCACCGCCGACAATGAGACTCCATCGGAGGCTCTGACTCTTCTTCGCATCATCGGAGGTCTTGTCATCTCCTGCGTGATCCCCCTCACCAGCGTGCCATCCTCTTGCGAGCTCCTTGCCCACCTTCAGGATTTGTAGTGCGAGTTCACGGGTTGGAAGTAGGATCAATGCCCGAGCTCCGAACGTAGAAGAATGTCGGCCGCCCAAGCGTTGGATGAGAGGGATCATGTAGGCCAAAGATTTTCCCGACCCAGTACGTGCCATTCCGACAAGGTCTCTTGGAGGATTCGCGAGCAACGCGGGTATGGCAAGACGCTGAATAGGGGTGGGTATACGGAAGCCTTGGAGGGTCAATGAGCGTAGCAGCCAAGGGTGAAGACCTGTTTCGTCCCGCGGAATGTTCAGCCCCATACATCTCAGAGTATATATTTCATACAAAACGTACCCATGCTTTGGAAGCTACCGCCGCCGACTTCACCCTTCAGGATTTTGCTCTTCCCCTTGGTCTTCTTCAACATTTCGGTGCCCTCCTTTACATCACGCTTGGCAATAGAGTCTCTAATGAGCTCTTGTAGATCATCCTCGTCTTCATCAGCAGATCTATGAGCTACAGTCTTCCGTTTCTTGCTGGTGAGCGCGGAGGATATGTCGACGTCCAAATCCGAATCGTTTTGATCCGCGGCAGATGATACACTGCTCTCGCTCAGCGAGAGCCTGCGTTTTTGTGAGACCATCAAGGTAAGGAGAACGAGTAACGGTTGACACGAGTGTTCTTGAGCCTGACCAGATGGGAAGTATTGAAGCGCTGCTACCTGGTGGCGGCAGTTCCGTTCGTATTCGAAAAATAGCTTACGTAACGGGCGTAGTTGTCTGTTTTGGGTAGCAGTGGAGGCGCCCAAAAGGGCGTTTGTCGGTACCAGGCTGAGGCAGCCGGCTTTGAACTTGCTCGGGTATGCAAGGTACCGGCTTGCCCTAGGCCATTCTCATGGCCAAATTCAGGACAATGCACCCTTCGAGTGAGAACGCACGCACAAGCCTGCTTGTGCAGAGCCTTGCTCCAGCCTATCAAACCGTGCTCATTTTGCATTCACATACCGGTTCGTATTGGCTACCTCCCCGGTGGGAGTGGCTTCAATCTTTCCGTGGCTCTGGTTCGAAAACCGATTCTCTTCATTCTCTTCGCCCATCTGCCATGATGCCTCCTAATTTCATCAGATTCACCGTCATGCTCATGTCGATGCGGTGGGAGCGGCAACTTGCAAGGATGTGCTAAGTTTCTTTACATACTAACCTTGCTACTGTCTCATGAATTTTGGCACAAATTTGCAAAACATGTTCCGCCATTGTTCATTGACATTGACCGCACAGGTTCAATCTTTGTCGATATCTTATACAGCAAGCACAGGTGTAGCACCTCTGATCTTTCTACAAATGATGCAAGCGCTTAACCACGCTATGTTGGCAGAGCATCCTTAGTGCTGGGTGCGGCTGTAATAGGACAACTGTAGTCAGTACCACGGGAGTGGCACGTCCCCTGTGTGGGGCGGCACCGCTCGATACCATGGCCCCAAAGGAGTGGCGCGTATTTCCACTCATAGAAACATGCACGTCTCCAAGTCTTGGCATTCCACTTCGATGGTTTGCGACCACCCCAGTGTAGTCCCACACTCTTTCGGGTGTGGAAGAAGTTGTGCATATCCATAGCAAGCCAAGCCTCCCGACGCGCAGTGACGCTCGTCAGACACTGCACTGTTTCTCTCTTGGGCTAGGGTACCCATGGGCATTAATCACGCATTGCATGCAGCTCCCGCGGGCTCGGTTGACAGTTAGCCCAGCTCTACGGTTTCGTCCACGGCTCCGTGTGGGCCCGTACCTGTCCACCCACAGTCCTGTGAGCTCCCCATCTTATTGGTGCGCGCTGTTGTTTGACGTAGAACGAGTAGAAGATAAAACAGGAAAATAATGTTCGAGATACAAGCCTCTGCGAGGCCCTACGCGGTATAAAAGCTGGTCAACATGCTGTAAATTGCTTCAGGACATCGAGCTCTCTCGTTCTCGTCTCCTACCTGGGTCATTTGCGCTCACCAACATCCCAATGGCGTTCGCTGTACTTTTCGCCCTCGTCACCCTTGCCGCGGTCTCGCGCGCTGCACCGACTGCCGTCTGCTCTGACGGCACTCGCGTCAGCAACGCCGCCTGCTGCGCGTTCATCCCGGTATGTGCACCCATGTCGCGTTCATGTCCAATGACGATGTTGAACGGCCCGCCTCCAGCTCGCGGAGGACCTTCAAAACACCATCTTCCTGAACGACTGCGGTGAAGATAGTGAAGAGCATCCCCAGATTCGATGTCTCGTTCGTTCCGCTGATTTGGCACATTTCTAGCGCATGAGGCCATCCGTCTGACGTTCCACGACGCCGTTGCGATCTCTCGCAGCCAGGGTCCCTCTGTGTATGCACTCTACTCCTCCTACGACATCTAGAATAAGAAGCTAAAGGTTTCAATCTCCAACAGCGGTGGCGGCGCCGATGGTTCGATGCTTCTGTTCCCCACCATAGAGCCGAACTTTTCGGCGAACAACGGTATCGACGACTCCGTGAACAACTTGATTCCGTTCCTGGCAAAGCACCCGACCATTAGCGCTGGTGATCTCGTCCAGTTTGCGGGCGCTGTCGCTCTCTCCAACTGCCCTGTGAGTCACAGCGCCTTTGCGTCTTATGACCGCTTACTCAAATATGTTGGCCTCTGTAGGGTGCTCCCCAGCTCGAGTTCTTGGCTGGCCGTCCGAATCACACCATCGCTGCAGCTGATGGGTTGATTCCTGAGCCTCAGGACTCCGTGACGAAGATCCTCGAGCGTTTCGACGATGCGGGCGGCTTCACCCCCTTTGAGGTCGTCTCGCTCTTGGCCTCCCACACCGTCGCTCGTGCTGACCACGTCGATGAGACCCTTGAGGCTGCACCCTTCGACTCAGTCAGTATATTTCGCTTCTCGTACTTGGAACATGTCCTGATTTAGCGACATTTTAGACGCCCTTCACCTTTGACACTCAGGTCTTCCTCGAGGTCCTCCTCAAGGGTGTAGGCTTCCCCGGAACGGACAACAACACCGGTGAGGTCGCCTCGCCTCTCCCGATCGGCAGCGGCAACGACACTGGCGAGATCCGTCTCCAGTCCGACTTCGCTCTTGCCCGCGACGAGCGCACCGCGTGCTTCTGGCAGAGCTTCGTCAACGAGCAGGAGTTCATGGCTTCGAGCTTCAAGGCTGCAATGTCCAAGCTCGCAATCCTCGGACACAGCCGCGAGAGCTTGATCGACTGCTCGGACGTCGTCCCCGTACCGAAGCCAGCCGTCAACACGCCCGCGTCGTTCCCTGCTACCACCGGCCCGAAGGACCTCGAGCTCACCTGCGCGGCTGAGCGTTTCCCGACCCTTTCCGTCAACCGTGAGTATCCCGATCTTCGAAATGCTCATGCACATCTGACATGGAACTCTCCGATAGCTGGTGCGCAGCAGACCCTCATCCCTCACTGCTCCAGTGGTGGCCAGGACTGCCCGTCTGTCCAGTTCGCCGGCCCCGCATAAATGCTGTTTGTCGTCGGTGATTGTTCTTTTGTATGTATATGTAGGTTTTACGGGTTTCTGCATCATTCGTGGTGAGAATTTGGGGAAATATACAACCTGTGTTATATCATCTCCTTGCCGGTGTGACCTCATGAAAGTTCAAGCTCTGGTGTTTCGAGATGTCTTTTCATTGTAGCATATCGTTATGATAGCACTGTGCTGCAAAGACCGGTCTTAAGCCATGGATTTCCTCGTAATCTTTCGCTTCGAGAATGTCTTGGCGGATTGTTCCTAAAGGTCACGTTGCGCCTGAGTTGCGCCAGAACGAGGGGATTCCATGCGACAAGAAGACATCTCCAATATCAAATCAACAGAGAATAAAACTTGACAGAGGCGCAACTCTGTACAGAATATGAGACGACTGCGGAGAAAGTATACGGTGCTGCTGATTATATCGGTAGCTTGTCCACTTCTTCCAGCTTCCAGTACTTCTTCATATTCTCTCCGGAGAGATCTTCAACCTGGTCCAAAGAAGTAGGAAGAAAAGATTGAGTATCGACCCGAGGCCAACATCAAATTCAAACTTGCTTCCTCGTCCAGGTGTTTGAACAACACTTCTCGCCAGCTATCCAGGCATTCTCTCATTTCCTGCGGGTTGTATGTCGAGGGTTCCACAGTCCACTTTTGCACCAGCTTCGTCAAGTCGTCAAGACCTAGTCAGAGGGCATCGTCAAACTGAAACGCAGACAATGACGCGCATAAAGCGGACTTGCCATGATGTATACCTTCGTGTGACTTGAGGTGGGCCTCATCAGAGCCAAATGCAGGCATGCGCTTTGCCAGAACTGGGAAGATGTATTGCTCTTCAATTGTGTGATGCACAGTAAGGGCTGAATTGGATTTCAATCTCCGTTATGACATTGACAGACAATGTCCGGCTTACACCTTATTAGCTGCTGAACTCTACTCAAAAATATTCGCAGCGACATCCCTCGACTGCTAAACGAGCCATCTGAGATCTGATTACTGATATTATGGCACGTCAGGGAAAGTGAATTTAAATCGACTACAGACCTGATATATGAAGTTGACTTCGTATTGATCAGATGTTGCCGATGTGACTGAGCTCAATCCCATGCTCACACTCCCACTTGAAATGATCATGGAAGCCGCGCATGTGTTCGGCCATCTGCGTTCGTTAAGTCATCTTCAGGGGTCGGAAGTCTCATCGAGGGCTGTACGCACGCGATTCCATCTCGCGTCCTCCTGCGCCATAGTCATCGTCCTACTCTGCAACTCTGGACCTGAAGAGCTTGCTGATGACATAAAGCGAAGTCTGCGCGTTGCGTACTCAAGGGATGAGTATCGAGTGTTACAGATAGCTCTGATAACGGTGGGGAGCCTGCGGAAGTACATACAAGTACTCTCTGCTCTCTCCGTCGGGAGAATTACGAAGTCAGACCAATCAGAGGTCAAGAATTTTAGTCCTCCAGTAGATCCGCCGGCCCGGATATACCGGCCCGCTCCGCCCGGACTCTCCCGACCAAGCTTGTGTCGGTCAAGCGCTCAAGCTCAGAGTCGGTGATACTAGGCGTGCACGCTGGTGGCGTGTTTGGAATCTGGACAACACTTGACAACACGTATCTCACATGGACCCATAACAGTCCTCTTGATATACGATGATATAGTAAGTTTTGAATCATTGAATCGAACCCGTCGCAAGTCGACAGCGACGTTCGTTAACGGTGGTGTCGTCTTCATAGGCCTGCATAATGAAGACCATATTATTGTAGGTTTTCTCCCGAAGACAGTTTCTATCTGTGTACTTGAGAATGCCGCACCTGTCGCTCCGCTTTGCAAAAAGAATATAAACGCCCGCACTATCTTGCATGAAGATGTCATGTGGTAATGTTTATCACAAGACCCAATTATTTTTGCCAATCCAAACCAGTATCAAATAGCTGAAACAGATGTATGAATGGAGAGCGTCGGCCCAACAGCCCACCCAGTAGTAGAGGAAGGGATCAATCCCAGCTCCGCGGCTTTGATCTGAATAGCCTATATAGAAGATATGGAATTCAGTATGGGTCACGTTGATAACCAAAGAGTACAGGTACCAGAGGTATCGACATAAAACGGCTCATAAAGAAGTCTCCTGTTGCGAACCAGAGCTTGACACGGGCGTGAGGTGGATCAGCGATGGGACTGAACGAAGAGACATACCCCGGGATGGCCACTTGGCCTATAGCAACCACTTTGTTCGCCTTCGTGGTCTAAGCCTAGGGCGTCACTCGTCTTGTCAATAATTTCAGAGCCAAAGAGCTCCCTGTTCGAGTCGCGAATGTCGTGGTAGCCCGTGCTGCATGATGGATTATGCATCTTTTCAGAGTAACGCAGCGAATGGACCACGTACGCAAAGATAACTGCATCGGCGGGCAGCTCCGAGCCGTCGGTGAACACGAGACTATTCTCCGTGAGGCGTACAGCTTCGACCCCGTTCTTGACCTTGATCATCCCCGAGGCAATCAGGTCCGCTGCGCCTCTGTCATACCCTGAACGTCAAAAAGATTAATGTTGGAGACGCATGTTCGCCGTGAGTGACATACAATATCCTGCGGAGGAAATTGAACAAATCTCTATGAAGACAAGATGTCAACTCACCCCCGAAGCGTTCTCGTATGAGGAGGGCTGGTCCTGCGCCTTCAGGACCCATATTGAGTTTGAGACCGCCTTGACGTAACTTCTGGTGCAGCTCCGTCTCCTCCTCCCATGCAGCATCTTCCATCGCTTGGCACATCTTCTTCGTCAGCCCCATCGGCAGAGCCGCATATCGGAGGTCCCCGATCTCTGACGACTCGCCTGGACGCCAAAATTTGGCCATCTTCTCACATGTCTTGTCCAAGCTGACAACGCAGGTGGACGAGCGTTGGACCATGGTCACGGACGCTGCCCCATGTACAGCGAGATCATAGCAAACATCCGCTGCAGAATTCCCCGCGCCAACAACAATGACGCGTTTGCCGGCGTATGGGTCACCGCCCGGGAAGCAGTTGGAGTGAAGGACTTCCCCGTGGAACTTTTCATGATCTGGGACCACAGGAATGCGTGGATGTCCTAGTGCTCCCGTAGCAACAACGATATGTGTTGGGTACATCTCCACCCATTCGCCATCGTGGTTGACAGTCACACGCCACCTCTTCAAGGCATCGTTGTACGTTGGGTGAGGGACAACGCGGGAGCTGGTCCACACTCTCAGATCCTGCGCCTTTGCGTACGACTCGAGCCAATCTGCCAATTTGTCTCGGGGTGTGAACGTGGGCCAGTCCTTCGGGAACGGCTGATCCAGCACTATGGAGAAGATTACTCTGTCAATATCACTCCAATGCACAGAGACGACAACTTACGCTCATGATGCTCGCGGACGGTATGAAGAGTGAGTGTGGGATAACGCTGTCTCCAGTTATCGCCGATGCGCGCGTTGCGCTCGACCACCAGGGCGGATACGTTCTTCTGCTTGAGCCGTGCCGCAACCTGCAGCCCCGTCTGTGCGCCACCAACTGTAACAGAATGAGTCAGATACAGCATGCGTCCAGCATCATATGCAAAATGCGTACTGATGAGCACATGGGGATTCTTTTCCTGTTTTGTCTCCGAGACGTCTCGCCATGGGAGGTTTGTTAAATCAATAAATCCGCGACGGGAAGCCTCTTGCCCTTTGAGGTCGCTGAGCATGGTCATGACAGCGAGCGCCTTCCAAGTGTTCGTGCCATCTTGAAGCACCCTGAAATATCCTCGTCCGGCGGCGATGGGTGTTTCAAAAATAAACGCAGCCTCCACGCCGCTGGCAGATGCGGATACTGGGAAGAATGCTGGGGATCCAGGGAAGCTCTCATCCAGCCGTATGTTGAAAACGCGCGCCTTGGCGAGCGTATCCTGAAGGAAGGACGCAATCTTGTCGTGCCCCTCCAGCGAGCGCAGGTCCCATGTGAACGTCAGAAGATCTCGTAGCCACCCGTTAGGCAGGAATGTCGAGGTGACAGCATCGACGTCTCCAGAGACTGCCGCGGCAGCGAAAGTAGAGAGCCAAGCCCGTGCGATGGTAATTGAGTTATCTGCCATTGTGTGGGGCGATGGGTCGCGGCCCCGTCGGCTATAAAGGCATGCGGAACAGCATCACAACAGTGACAGAGACATTTACCATTGGATTGTTCCGCAGGAGTCACTTGAGCAGTACCTGAGTGAGCTACCATCTCTCGAAGGCTATCATCCCTGAGAGAAATGTGAGACACAGCTGGCTTCCTGATGCTTGTGACCTCCGGAGTAATCGGTCCCTTTGAAATCCTGGAGAAGTGAGTAATTTCCTCTAGGAAGCGGTTTCAAGTCGTTGCACCCGGTCGCCTGAGCACCCTGTGAACTCGGTGGTTGGATTTTGTCAGGAGCGTCGCAGATTGTTTTCACGACGCGCATAGCTTGCCCTAATCATAACCTAGTGAATCGGGTTATCAGACAACCATGGGATTGTCACGACAAAGGAAACTTCCGGAAGTGGTTCGTCAGCTTCCCGGGCGGTTCATGGAAGGATAGTAGCACGAACATGAGAGAGTTAGTGTCAGTTGCGCAAGTACTGCGAATACAACCCTTCCTTATTCAACGCTGTCCCGGCGGTGGCGGACGTTACGGCTGACTACTGTAAGAAGGCGTATGTGACACACGGCGGTGAGGCCCAAAGCATTGCATGCAAACAAAGATGGCTGCTACTGATGCCGAGGACCAGATAGTCGATCAGAAAGCACGATAGCTGTAATGATGTTTCTCACATATATCGTCGACTTCTCACTGACGCCCATAGCCAATATAGTAGTTCATAATTTGAACGATCTACTAGATCGTTCAAATTCTAATTCCCGTGTGGGGTCCGAGGATGGAGCGGAGCTCGAGCAGGCTAAGAAATACTATTTTAACTGCTATTTGCGTCATCATGATTTTGTTGAATTTCGTTATGTACTCACGCAAACTAGTACCGGAAATTAGAAATTTATCATTATTGTCGCAACAGCATTGTACAGAGAGCGACGTAGACTGGGAGGGAGGTTCGATAGGGCCACATAGCGCGCGGTAGGCTGGCTGGGCGCTATATGGAGTACGGGCGCCACATACCGTCGCGCGGAGCTACCTGACTTGGGCGTTTTTCCTGATGTAACCGTGCTGCAAGCTCCAATCCACCGCAACTTGTTTCTGATCAAAGGACGATGGCTATGTCTAGAATAACGACCGTAGGAACCCGCGTCCCTCTCGGGATAGCAACAAGCTTGATTTGCAAAAACTGGAAACTGCGTGGTTGTATGCGCATAGCTTGTCAAGAAGTTCAGATAGTCGATGCCGGACTCACCACCAGAGAACAGGAAGAGTCCTAGAGATCAACCTTTGGGAACTGCCCACTGTTGAATGCGCAACTGATGCCCGGTGAGCTGCGAACTCCACTCTGTGCTGCGATATCTGTGTCCGAGGAACGTGTCCCCCTCTCTGGAAGGTGATAAATGGAACAAGGAGCTGACCATTAGTATGATAGTATGCTCAGCAATTGCACTAGGGCCAACTGTAGGAGAAACATTAGATCATAATGATTGTATAATTGTACAAATGATGAACGCTATAATCGGACCGATACTCGGTGGTGAATCGTGCATTTCATATAGAACGTTGGCGCACATCACCTACTCATACAGTCAAAAGTCAGATACTCTGCCCTTGAAACTCCAGTCGCCGCTATCTTCTCCCCATCGTCCCACTGGCTCCGTCTTCGGGCCACCGGTCTCTCCAGTCTCTGGGTTGACTTCGCCTTCGAATGCAGCAGGGACAGGCCGACGGGCGTCCGGGTGAAGCGCCAGCTCAGCCTCCGCGCCCTCGGCTGATGCGCCCTGGAGCGGCGCCTGTGCACGTCTCAGTAATTCCTCGAACTCTTGCTGCTGCTCGCGCGGCAGAGGGGGCGGGCGTGGTATGTCCAGAGGGTTGTAGCCGGAGGACATCATGCGGACCCGGCTAAGTTGTTGCCGCATGCCGGGGTGCGCCGTGCGAAGAGTCGTTCGATGCACGGCTGAACGTAAGATTCGGGCGGGCTGCATGACAGTAGCTATGGAAGAAAAAGGATGGTCTGAGCCCAACGTCTGGTCAAGTACGCACACTGCTGGGCGTCGATTAGCACTTGATGGGATGTGGACGGAGTAAGGATGAACGCACCTCGCACGAAAGGAACGCAGCGGTCGAAGAGCAGATGAGAGTGCTGGACCTCGAAGACGATGCGGACGGGCACGGAAGGGAAAGGAAAGAGGTGCGGAGGAGAGCGCCGAGGGGAGGGGCACGTGCTTTGAGACTGCTCGGATGCGACTTATGAATTGAGTTGCAAAGTGGGCATCTGGAGAGGATATATATGTAGTTGTCTAACGCCGTTTCCCTGGCCTGTCGTGCGCTCCGTCCTGTGGTCTTCAGGCTGACTTCTTCGTCGACCACCGTCTCCCATGCAACGAGATGACACTTGGGCTTCCAATAATACGCCAATGGTCATTGCATTGGAGGGCACCGCGTCCCCGAAGCCTCTGCACTCCTCCGCGGAACGCATGCAGCATTCGCCTGATGATGACGTGCAAGACCCGAGCTCGAGCATGAGCGCGTCCAGGAAAAGGAAACTTCAGCGGGCATGCGATTACTGTCGCAAGAGGAAAACGAAGTGTGATGGCCCCCGGATGCGCGACAGCTTCTGCACCAACTGCAAGCAGAACAGACGGGAGTGCACCTACATGTAAGTATCGTGTCACCGTGCAACAGGTCATTCGCTCAATACTGTGATACAACTCTCAGTGAAGGATCAAAGCCTCGAGGGCCGCCGAAGGCGTGAGTATCATATGAACTGTATGCTACGTAACTTCATTGACGTCCTTGTAGTTATGTCACAGGCCTTGAGGATCGTATAGAAAGGCTAGAGATGTTGCTGAGAAGGGTTAGTCTGCTACTTCACTTTGAGCTGTCGATGCAGTCATGTCGCCCGAGCATCCGTGATCCATCTGTCTCGCTTTGCCGCATTGACACCATCCGGGCAATGGCTAAGTCCCCGGACCTTTCTCGGGTCACGGAATCCCAAACAAACAGTCGCGTTATGCGCTGTTTCTTGGAATACCACGATGCCAGAGCAATACTGACGTGCAGTCGAGCAGCTCCGTCCGGAAGCCGACTTCTCCGCTGAGCTGGGTCCACCAGTAGTTCGGGACTCCTGGAAGTATCAAGATTCCTCACCGCCTTCGCCACATCTACGACGCACGTCTTCTGTATCAATCCACCGCAAACCGTCCTTACTTTCATTTTCGTCAACAGCCTCGCTACCACCATGCGATTGCACTGGCCATTGCCCACATGTGCAATCAGCTGAGAACCAACCGACCTATCTTCAAGCAGGGTCGGGCAATGCCGCCAAGCGCAATCCCAGCCGGAAGAGGGCCTCTACTTCGGAGTTCGCCTTGGAGTCCGACTTCGACAGTTCTTCGTCTGTTGGCTCGGACTCAGACGAAATCGACGAGCTGGGGGAGATGAGTCTGGTCCAGGGCACGAAACAGATGATGCTCACGCTACGCGGCCTTGAGCCAGCGGAGGGCCCGCCGGACGAGCACATCCCGGGCACCCAGTACCGCTTCCATGGCAAGAGTAGCTCATCTAAGTTGGTCACGACTACGCGGGAGTTCAAGCAGCAGCACATGGCCGAACTCGCGAAGGACTTCGGTGATTTGCGGGGGCCGTATTCACCGAACGAGTTCGCGACGCGCAGGATGTTCTTCTGGAAGCCCCCCGCAGTATGTGCTTCACCTTTGCGATGCATAGTCTCGGAAGCTGACGAGTTTGTCCGTAGTGGGAGATCAAGTGGGAGGGAGCGAATAACCTCTCAAGCCTCCTACCCTACCTCTCCGCACGATTCCCTCCGCTCGATCTCGCGGAAATCCTCATCGACGTCTACTTCAAGCACAGCAATAACATCTTCCCGCTCCTCCATCGTCCCACCTTTGAACGGCACTGGCGCGAAGGCCTGCATACGCGTGACTCTTGGTTCGCATCTGTGTGCATGTCAATCTTCGGGATAGCCAGTCGGTGGTGCGACGATCCGAGGGTACTACCCACGAAACTAGCTGAGGGAGAAGACGCTGAGGGCAATGCGCCGTCGGAAGTTGGGTGGAAGTACATTGATGCAGCAATGGGTGCGCAAGCCATTCCCTCAGGTGTGAATAAGACAAACTTGACTTCCTGCATTAAAGAGGTACACCGCCGTTGTCGCAGCGTCATCATACCTGCTACCCTGTTCGAAGTGCAAACGTTTTCTGTGAGTTCTTCGCCCATTGCACTTGAGCAGCCTTCGCGTAGCTGCAAGTACCTCTCCTGTCTGTTTTACATTCATGGCGCGAACCGGCACTCGTCTAATACGCTCTGTACAGCTCATCGGAATGTATCTGCGAGGCACCGTTGCCCACTCCGTCTCCTGGTTGTACCTGAGCATCGGCGTCCGCAAGGCCCAGGACGTCGGCGCACACCGCAAGAAGGTGTATGGCCGCAAGTCGACGGTGGAAGAGGAACTCTGGAAGCGTGCATTCTGGCACCTGGTAGTTTTTGACCGCGTCGGGAGCATGCTGATTGGCCGGCCATGCGCCTCGCGGCAGGAAGAGTGCGTGAGCTTGTGACACTAGTGGAACGCCCATGTCTAACGATTCGGCTTCGCAGTATTGATCTTGACCTTCCGGTGGAGGTGGATGATGAGTACTGGGAGAATGAGGATCCGGAGTTGGCCTTCAGGCAGCCCCCAGACAAGCCTTCAAAGATATCCTTCTTCGTTAGCTGGATCAAATTATCCCAGATTATTGCCCGTGCTTTGGAGACATTCGTAAGCTCCACGCCGATACTTAACAGACTCATAAATGACTCTTCTTGCGATATACCAGTATGCGGTCGGGAGGAATCCTGGCTCGTTGACCTATATGCTCCTCTTTTGGCGTCCGGACTGGCGACAGGAGATCCTCGCGCAGCTCAACGAGCAGCTACTTCAATGGGTTGATAGCGTTCCCGAGCATCGTGTGTTTCATGCCCCTCGCATCCAATAGTGCACATGCTGACAGTCTCAACATAGTGAAATGGACACCCACCATGGAGAACAACACCTTTGCTAGCCAAGGGGCCTCGCTTATGACGCTCTACCACCTCGTGCAGATTATCTGCTACCGCCCCTTCATTACCCTCCCGCGCGTGCTCTTCCGTAGCAGTTTTCAACACCAGCACCCGCTCGATGTCCCGAATCAGCCGGACTTCGCGCGCAGCGCCCTCGCAATCTGCGTAAACGCAGCCAAAGCAGGCACAGACATCCTCGTCGTGCAGACGCAGCGTGGAATGTCGAACGTGAACAACGTCGTACAGTCGTCGTTCATGTATGCGGGTGTGTTCCTCGTAGGCTTGTGGACCATAGTCACAAGGGAGAAGCAGGAGAGCGGCGGCGCGACTCCCCGCGAACGCAAGCGCGAGACGGTGCAGGCGATGGTCTCGTTCCTAGACTACCTCGCGAAGCTGGTGAAGATGCTTGACGAGTATAGTTCGAGATGGGAGCTGGCGTCGGAAATATCGTGAGTGGCTTATCTGTGTGATTAACGGCTTGTAGCTGAGCCTGGGTCGCAGTGAGGAGATCAAGGCCTCCCTGCCGAGTCTCCAGGGTCCCGGCCTCACTTCGTTCCTCGGTCCCACTTCGATTCCTGCACGACGCGCCTCGCATTCAGGTGCACACCAGTCAGATCCTGCGGACCTTACGTCCCCGCAGAACACGCAACAGCGACCCACGGCATCCCTCCCGAAACGCCGCTCGCAGCATTTCGGGATCCCCTCGTCTCCCGCTCCCGGGATCTGGCCGTTTGCGCCCGACGAGCAGGACGAGCTTGCGCTACACATGCCGTACTCCAGGCCCCCTGGTGCCGCGCATCCGGCGCCGCCCCCGCCACGCCCCGCGCCCACGTCTGCACCGCCGAACCCCACGTTCCGTGCCGAGTCGCTTGACGCGCTCTCGCACGTCCTCCTCTCCGACTACCTCGTGAACCGCGACTTCCGGGCGGTGTACGAGGACGCACGCTTTGCGAGCGTGGGCGGACAGCTCGACTTTGGCGCGCGCACGCTCTGGGGCGGCCCGCCCCCCGCCGCGCACGTCCCCGGCTCGGACTCCGGGCAAGCGGGAGGTGTGCAGCAGGCGCATGCCCCGCCCGTTAAGAACGAGGCGGTGGAGGATGTACAGCTGGGCGTGTACCAGCAGCGCACGTACAGCTTCGTGCCAGGGATAGCGGAGGCGGGCGCACGGGGGGTTTCGCCAGCTGGTGAGCCTGCCAGAGACTGGTCGGGGTTTGTTAGCGGGTAGGTCTGGTTCGTTGTGCCCTTGCTTCGTGAGACTGACCGGTGGTTCTTAGCTGGGAGCCGTGGCGTCCTGCCGGTGCACCATACCCTGCGATGTAAAGACTCGACACGTTCATCGCAGTGCGTCACACTTCGTCTGCCCAAGTTGTCCACTGACCTACAACATGCCAGCACGTTCATTTGTGACCATTTGTATTCATGGATGTATGTACTTTATTCTGTACCTTATTGTTGTGTTTCTGTTGAGTTTGTAGCTATATCTCCGTATGGTACGGTCCCAGGCAGTACCATCGTTCAGTACCGGGTCTTCCTTCGTATTCCATGCTGTCGCCATGCTTTCCTTTGTCTTCGTCCGGAACCTACAATCTTCTTTCTTACTGCACAAACAAATCGAGTGAAAGAGAATGAAATGTAATTAGTCCACACCTATGGTACAAAGTGCATGGTATCAATCATGCCGCGACCAACGGGCTAGGGTATATTCTGAAGCGACGTAGAGACCTCTTATTGCTTCACCGCAGCCAACCTCGCCCTCACAACCTCCTCCCCCGTCTCCCACACTCCACGTCCGCTTCTCACCGAGTCCTCCCATTGACGTGCGGCTGACAGTGGCGCACGTTCGGCCGCGATACGCAGGGCGTTGCCTCCCGCGGCCACAGCAGCGGAGTTGACGTCTGCAATGACTTTGTCTGCAGGGAAGGCGCCAGAGTTGGTCCCAAGGACTTGGACAAGGATAAGCTGGAGATTCGACGGCTTACTGGCCGTGCCTGATGTTCTTTGCGGGGACAACAGGTGCTCCAGGTCGGAGAAGAGAGCGGACGCCGATTTGTCTGCAGTGGCGCGGTAGACAACCGCGAGATGGGTGAGTTGTGGGAGCTGCGCAAGGCGGTCCCAGCCACTTCGCTCAGACCCGCCGTTCAGGATGGAGGATAGGTGCATGCGTAGGTGCGTGACTGACGGCCCGACGAGCGCAGCGTCCCAGCCGTCGCTGCCGGCCACGCCGAGGAGATGCTGCTCGCGGGGCGCATCGAGGGCCTGCACAGTCGCACAGCCCTTGACAAGCTTGTAGCTCGGGAGCGAGAATCCACACGCGAGGCTCTGGACTCCCTTGCACGCAGCGAGGACCTGGTCGATGCTCTGCACGGGCCCGAGCGCGAAGACGCCGAGGTGCTTGACGCGTTGCGCGGCGAAGTCGGCGGGGCGCTTGGTGAGGGCGGTGAGGAATGCGCGCAAGGTACGCGTGGAGGAGAGCACCACCGTGTGGAAGAGCGCGGGGTCGATCCAGTGCCGCACGCGGGAGGAGACGAGCGAGAGCGAGCGCGCGGTAGCGCGGTCAGAGGACGCGGCGTGTTCGAAGACCTCGCGCAGTAGCTCGACAGGTAGGTTGGAGAAGATGAGTGGTGCGTGCTGCGTGGCCGACATGGTAGTTAGTTCGAGTGGTTGGTCGATGTCCTATGTCTCTGTGTAATGCTGGAGAACGGGGATCGTCGATGTCGAGACGGCTGTGGTCGCGCAGTAGTGTCAGCGATTGTGGATTGCTCAATTGGCGCACCGGAATGTTTATATACAGCCCTTGCCCAGGGTTGCGGTGTCGGCGTAGCGTCCTCGTCAGTGGAGTGTGCATGCATTTTTTAGGGTACCAATCTCTCCGCCATCGGTCACCACTCGGCACGACGGCAAGACGGAGTAAGCGCCACACCAGCACAGCCGGAGCTCGTCCCGCCAGCAGAACACCAAAAGCGCGACAGCGACCATGCAGCAGAGAAACGGCGAGAACGAGGGTGGAGTTCGCCGTTGCAGACGACGAGCTCGAGGCAACGTCGACGCGCTGCCAAATCGGGGCAAATCTGCGGAGTGTGACGGAGTCTGGAACTTCGCAGCGGCGGTGACGTTTGGGTGGCGCTCCGCGGAAAACCACAGGGTTTGCCCAAAAAGGCAGGTCTCCGTGTCCGTAGTTTGCGCCCCCGATGGTCTATCGCCGTCGGTCGCACGCCGCTCTTCTTACCATCATGCTTGTCACCGGCAATGCGATCCAAACGAAGGACCGAGCAGCCGGTCGACGGCTTCCCTTCGTGAGCACCGTCATGCTGCGCGGCTTCATACATAATAACGGCCGTCCAAACCGAGCCTGACGTTGGCACGCTGCAATGATTTTGAAATCACTTGAAGAATGTTTTACAACACCGGCACCCCTACTGCACAGTCCGTCTGTTAATCTTTACTCTCCTTCGGCGCTATGACATTCGTGGTTTGCGGCGCAGGCTGACCTGCCGTACTAGCGGCCGAAATGCTAGCCGCAACAGACCGACCTGTTGTACTCGAAGTTGAGCTGGTCGAACCATTTGCATTGCTAGTCGCCGTACTTGGGGGGTTCGCCACAGCCGCTGCACTCGTATTGCTTGTGGCAGCTGTCGTTGCACTAGAAGTAGTAGTCGCTGTCGCGCCATCCACATTGACACCCCTTCCAGTCAGGGTGTTCAATATCAGCGCCAGCCCGCTCATCTGCGCCTGCTGCAGCGAGCCTACGTTGATTTCCAGATTAACTATCGCCCCATTGTGGGTCGTGCCCTTCAATACTGCAGCGGGCTGTGGTTTGTCGGACGGAGGAAGTGACGCTACCGGCACTGGTATTATGCCGAGCGCAGAGAGAGCAGGCATGGAGGCTGCAGGCAGCTGCACAGGGATGGCATTTGTCCTTGCAGTGGTGGAAGTCTGATATTGTGGGTTCTGCGCTACCGTCTGTGATGCTGGCAGCGTCTGTGCCGGTGCGTTTGTAGCTGTCGATGCCGGCGTGGAAGATGGTGCTGGCGTCTGAGTGCTGACAGGAGGTGTGTATGTCTGCGTTGGTGTTGCGGGCGGATATGCCGCCGCAGCATAAAGGTTGGGCTGCGTGGTGGTTGCATACGACGTCGACGCGTATACTGCGTTCGGGTCGTAATGCGCCGGATTGTACGTGTATTGCGACGTGCCATACGCGCCGTAGGGATATGCATAACCGCGATAAGCAGCCGAATACGCTGAGGCTGGTGTTGCAGGTTGTGCATAATATGATGGAGCTGTCGGTCGGGCGGGGGTGGCGGGGGTTGTGGGTGTGGAAGGGGGGGCTGCTGCCTTCCTCTCGCGTTCGAGTCTGTCCAGCTCACTCCGAGCATTTCGCAACTCCGTATTCAGCATTGTCGTCTCGGTGCGCTCTGTCTCTAGCAGCGCATGGGCAAGAACGTATGCTTGATCGTCATGACATGACCGCTACACGTGTGCGATATTGTTAGACGGGAGATGGAGGGCGAACTCAGTGCTCTGACCTTGCCGGACCGTATCCGCGCACGTTTGAATCGATCCTCAAGGGTATTTCGTCGGCGCCAGCATTCGAGCGCAAACTTTGTCTCTACCCCAAGACAGCCGTGTGAAAGCGAGTGGCTACAGCTTGAATATTGCCTACCTGCAATTTCGTCACGCAACAAATCTTCTTCAGTCGCCTTCCTCTTCCCCTTACGTATGGCCGAGCTAGAGAAGCTGTCCAGATGTGCCCTGAGATCCTCCTTGGGCTGTTGGAAAACGTGGTACGGCAGCAGGCGCCTGGCGGCGTCCTCCGCGTCGACAAACGGCGTGTCTACGTCCGGCTGCAAAACAGCAGCGTGGTCCTGCGCCAAACGAGCAGCAAATCTATCAGAAGTAAACATAGAATCAGCATGGACGACCCTACGCAAACGCAAGCAATCACGACAAACCGTGTGGCTGTTTGCAGCATGACCTCTGCCTCCTCCGCACTACGGGCATTCGCCACAGCCCTTGCGCGTGCACGGGCTGCAGCCTTGTCCGCATCTGCAGCAGGAGTGGGTTTCGTGCTCGGCCGTGCAGGCGCAGCACTCTGCGCTCGCCCGGTGGTTTCAGGATCTATCGAAGCTGCCTGTGTCGCGGGGGTGGGCGGCGCGGACGTGGCGGGGGCGGGGGTGGCGGTAACGGAGCCATTGGTCCTGGCGTCTGCAGCGCCTTCGCTATCGGCGAGCACAGGGGATTGGAACGAGGCAGACGGTGTGAATGGCGAGTTTGGGATTTTCGACATCTCAGCCGTAGGCGACTCTTGTTTTGTTTCGTTTGACGCTGTCTGCCCGCTCGTGACCACGAGAAAGGCGCCCGCTTGTCCGCTTTAGGGGAGGCGGCGCGCCACCCGCCCTCTGCCTCTCAAGGCCACATCGTCGCTTTGCTCGTCAAGTGTCTCGGCGAGTTGGGCGATATTGATACTGTATCGTCAATATTTGTTTCGCTGACTGACATGCGACGAAACATCGCTGGAGACGGATGCAGATGCGGGCAACATGATAATATGCCAGACATAAAAAGTGCGAGCCTGATTCCAGGAATTGAACACTGGAAGAGCAACTAAATGAGACCGCATCCTACTTCCCTTCCACCTCGCCACTCGCCGCATGCTTTTGGGCCTCCAGACGTACAAGTTGCGCGCGCAGCCGCTTGAGCAACTCCGTCGCCGCACCGACTTCCTCCGCGTTGCTTGATGCGATCATCTCGAGATATTGCTTCGCCAGGTGCAAATCGCCTCCGCCATGCATCAGATGGTACCGAGCGACGTGCAGGGCGGACTTGGCATATTCCGTCACAGGCTTGTCTATAGGGGGGGCGGGCATCAGCAAGCGAGTTCCTGCGGGACTATAATAGGGCACAGTATGCACGAGGGAATGGAATGCGTCTCCAGAATATTATAAAGCTAATCAGTGAGGGGAAGGTGGGATGCTGAAGGGCGCAGCAGAGAGACTGAAGGAAAGCGGCGATGTGCGCGATCAAGGCCGTAGGAAGAACACTCACTGTCCGCTCTACAGACTTCAATGATGCGCTTATGATACGCAGCCGCCTCGTCATACTCTTCTAGCTCGGCATGTAAGCGCGCAAGCTTGAGGTGTATCGTTGTCTCGCGGGAGTCTGCTCCAATGAGCGCTCGCTTGAGGCATTCTATGGCCTCCCGGAGCCTGGTGTTGCACAACCCGCGTGAGCCGTGCGGAGGTAGTGCGCATCAGAGCGAAGCTCACCGTCTCATCTCTTCGTAGCAGATGGCCTGAGCCTGCCAGATTCGCACGTCATATGGACTACGGCGCACATAAATCTTCGTGAGATTATTGTCAGACAGTTTTGATTGGTACGACGCACCGCAGCGCTGTGGCATGTTGATAATAGTGTAACGCATATTCGTGCATGCTGAGTAGTTCATATGCTTGTCCCAGTCCATACCATGCCCTGTAATCCTTGCGATTCACATCTAGGTGTGGATGACTCGGACATGAGCGTCTCAATAGTCCACGTCGGGCGACGGCACCGGACTCACCGACCGCCTTCCTATATGCTTCGATCGCTGCATGAGAGTTCTTCAGTTCCACATACTCGTGACCCATCAATGTCCAGGCTGATAGATAGGTCCGGTCGAGCTGTGTCGCGCGTCTGAAGTATTTGATTGCTTTCTCATGTTCTGTTCGCAGTGAATAGTAATTCCCTGGACATCGGAGGTCATGAACAGCCGAACAGGAAGATGCGTTCATCGGACGCGTGTAAAACATGAGGCACGTACCGACTAGACAGCAAACTTCTGGCCGATCTTTGTCCAGAGCCAGGAAGTCGTGAGCAAGCTTTGATAGAAGGAGGTTGTTCTCGGTCACGTAAAGAATATTTGAGTAGACGTCGATGTCGTCTATCCGGTAAGGATCAATCGCCAAGATCTTCTTGAACTGAACCTCGGCTTGCCCAAAATCTACCGGCAGTAAGCAACGCACAGTCAAGCTGATGAAAGAGTAGATCTCAGCATGATCCGACGCACCATGTAGATGATACAAGACGCAAGCGCGGAGTGACATTATCCACAAGCTTCTCGGAAAGAAGTCGTCACTCAATAATCGGTCACACAATCCAAGCTCGTTGTCTGTCGGACTATTGAGACTGTTAAGCGTTTTGATTTGGAACAACTGAACCAGCGGATGGGTTGGTGGGAGCGGCAATAGTGGCAGAAGCGATGACAGCTGGGGTACATGTCAAAAATAATTTGGAGCCGGGGGAATGCGGATTGGAAAGTCACCTCTTCGCCATCGCCCAAGCACTCGCCAAGCACCGTCCAGGTGGACCAGTTCCATGGATACCCCGCTATCGACAGTATCGCACTCTCTATTGCTTCCTCACGCCGTGATAGACGGCGAAGAAAAAGGGCCTTCCTATGGCGGTGCTGATTATTAATTTCATCCCTTATATGAGTAATATGGGCGTACAAAAATAGCAACCACGGGTCAACTTCGTTTTTTACTATCTCGAGTAGGTCCAATAGAGACGCGTTAATAGGAACAGCAGGCTGGTGCCGTGTGTCTGTTTCACTCTCAGGGCGAGCCAAGACGCCGAACAGAAGGCGACTTACTATCAAGCTTGTACCAATCTCTTAGAGCTTTCTTCTCGCTGGCCTTCGGTTCTTAAATCATTCCTATTATTCGGATGCACAATGCAGAGAAATGTAGTCACCAGGTATTGGCTATATATACTGAGAAAGCGTGCCTTCGCGCTCTTGCATGGTTGTAGCCAGTGCACGGCACGAAGAAACTCCCGGGACTCCACAAATGATCGGGCTGTCCGGAGGAAGTCCTCGTCCTCCGCCTCCCATTCGAGTTCTTGTCTTTGAATGGCTGGTTCCTGCAACTTCATCGGTGGCGCATGCGTGTGGCGCGGCTGGGTGATAGTCGTTGAAGAGGTTGCTGCACCCGAAGTGTGAGATTCGAATATCACGGATGGCTGAGGTGAATGGGATCGTGCAGGTGTGGACGACTGAAAGAGGGGAGACCGCCCGTGCGAACGGGAGAGCTGCCGTTTGGAGGCGGATAATGATAGCAGCAATTCTGAAGCCCTAAAAGCTATTGAGACTCCCGGTGCACATCTCTTGCGCGTCCACGCACCACTTTGACGCGTATGAAAGACCTCTATCTGCACAGTCTCGCACCGCATCTCTCAGCGCCACGACCGTGTCACCGTCTACAGGGAGAGCCATTCCGTGGGTCGTGAAGGCGTGACAAGGGGGAGTTATAGAAGATGCTATGGCAGGCAAGCGTGTTATACGATGGCTGAAATGCGGCCACGGGGTCGACGAGCGAAGCAGAGGTTCATCCGTGCAGTTCAACTCTTCCGGGTGGACGACCGCGGCCGAGTTATCCCAAAAAGGCAGTTGGAATCGGCCAGTCGGCGCTACTTACCATAAGTAACCGCCCGTGCATGCTCTTTCTTACCCATTACATCAGTGACTCACTTGCTTCACAAACCTTTTGTTACTCTTCTGGCATACATTCAGACTGTTCTTCTCGGCATAACAAGCTCCGAGTTCACGACTATCCGGCTTTCGATCGTGTGAACTCACGCGGGACGAGATTAAAATCCGCTCGTTCAATTCGAGCACAATTTCAGGACTTGCGAATGATATCCGCGTGGCTCTGGTCGGTAGCTTTGGCGACGGGAGTTCTGCTCATAATCCGTCTATGGTTAATACTCCCGAGAAACTCAGCGGCGACAAAGAGGTCCGCACGCCGCCATTCAGACCACTGCAGTTTGGCTGTATTTCTTGGCTCGGGTGAGTCCGTAGGCACGTTCACGCCCATGCGAATGGAACCCACACTGCGCATCTAGGAGGCCACACAAGCGAGGCCTTGCTATTGCTCAGCGGCCTCGACTTCTCCCGCTACTCACCCCGCACATACATAGTCAGCTGCGGAGATAATCTCAGTGAACGGAAGGCGATAGCTTTGGAGTCATTGAAACCCGTGGAGTCGCCCACGCAAAACGTCCGTCCATTCTGATACACCTCAAGAACGTGTCTGAGACTTCGCGTGTGATTGTATTCAGTACGGTCCACGACAGCCAAATTATTCGGTCGTTACGATTCCCAGAGCTCGTTATGTTCACCAGTCGCTGCTCACAACACCTTTGACTGCTGCGCAGTCATTTCTAGGGGCCATATCGCTCATTACTTTCAAGTCCTTGTTCTCTGCTTCACCTGGTCCGGAGGTACTCATTCTCAATGGACCCGGCACGTGTTTTGTCCTGTGCGCCGCCGTATACCTGAATCGGGTACGTCGACGATCCATACCATACCTTAAGCATTCCTGACGAAGGAGAACTACCCATATGACATCTGACGTGTGTTTTATGCAGTTACTTGGCCTCCCATCTCCCCAAATGATATATGTAGAGTCGTTTGCTCGCGTCGGATCACTATCTCTTTCAGGAAGGCTTCTTCGACCACTCGTCGACAGGTCAGCCACCCCGCCAATAACTTCTTCACCCACTAATTTCGCTCGTCTTAAGGTTTGTGGTGCAATGGCCACAGTTACTTGAAGACGGGAAGAGAGGTGAATGTCGAGGGTGGCTTGTCTGATGATGGCTGCACAGACAGTACATTTTTTACACTTACGTATCACCATGTCTCACTCCCCCGACACCCACCGTTGGATAGAGCACATGTTTCGTTCGTTTCGTGGCGCAAATCCCTACATCCTGTCATACATATGCCATCATAGCAAGAACGAATAGATACAAACGAGAGCAGTCCTTTACAAATAACCTCACAACCACCTCAGTGCTTGCGCGTCCAGCGATCTTCACCATCGTTGCGACCGCGTTTCGAAGGACTCGCGCTGCGGCCACGTCCACCTTCGCGTTTGGTCGGCTCCCAGCCTCCTCCAGCCTCGGCCTTTGGAGGGTGCAAGCGCCGTTCGAGGCGCTGACCATGGCGCAACGAAGACACTAGTTCCTTTGACGCCAGCCGCAGGTGCATGAAATTACAGAAGCCGCCGCGGTTGCATTCACCGTTCTCGTTCTGCCGGCAACACGCCTCGCGGAAGTCCGTTACGGGAGAGAGTTCCGCGTAGAGAGGTCGACCGGCGTACCACCGGTCGTTGAGATTGTCGACAGCGGCCTGTGCCTCGGTCTCCCATTCGTATCGAGCGTAGACGTTCCCAATCAAGTGGTCGCCGACGTTGTCACATACCTGAGATAAAAGTCAGCATTTGTGAATCTCTCGATGGAAACATGACTCACATGCAGCTCAAGGAGGTGTCCGAACTTCGCCAACTCGCAGTACAGATCCTCGTACACCGCGTCAAAGCCCTCCTGCAGCTCCTTCTCGCTGAGTTTGCATACCGGGTCGTGCGCGGGGTTGTGGTACACGTTTGGCAGCAGAATGGTTTGCGAGAAGGCAGGCTTGATGTGCTTGCGCGAGCAGCGATCGCCATGGCGGCATGCACCAATCTAATAGTGGCCGGTTAGCTGTAGGCTTTAGCACTGGAGGATACGAAAATACTTACTTTGTAATAGAAAGAGCAGTTTACGCGATCCTGCTCGGTACCGAATATGTTTGCCTGAATTTGAGAGATGCAAGCATGAGCAAAAATGAACGGCAGACAAGAATCCTGTACTTACCAAATGAGAGGCCATGCTGAATCCGAAGACGAGCACAGACAGAGCGCCAGGCGTTTATATAGGTGGCTGAGATGCGCTGACTAATCAACGGGGTTTAAATTATACCTCTGTACACATACGGCAACTCTCCAACTGTCGAGAAAGTTCCCGATTCCCCGCACCTCAGAGGCAGCCTCTTGCGCATTTTGTCTCGCCCATCATGTGAACTCTTTATTGAACTCATGTTACTGACTATCAAATTGTAAACCGGCAAATGTGTATGTCGCTAACGCGAATATCTGCCAAGTGGAAGGCTAATCCTGCCTGAGCCGTTTGCATACATGCGAGATCTCGCGCCACGACTGTCCCGTCGCGACTACTAAGTATCTCATCCGGGTCCAGTTGTCCGGGACATGTGGGTCGACGCGAGACGCGTTGTGAAACTTGAAGCTTAAAGCCTCCCATACCAATGGCTATAGATTTTGGCAGGCTTTGCAAAGGGAACTGTGCATGAGCTCGGGACCCAAACCGCTCAAGTATGCGGCATTCATAATTCTGTAATTCTGTCATAGATGCGAATGTCGGCGATTTACCTTGATTCCGGCATGAGGTAAAGTCTGAAATTTCTGACAATTCCTCGCTACAGTGACGGATATGTTATGCAGATTCACCGGAACGACGATTAATTGGTTTGTGATGAGACAAATGCCATGCAGAGGTCTGCTCCTACCTGATTTTCTAAATTCTTGGCTCAGATGGAATGCAGATGGGATGCACAGCGAGACCTTGTAGACTTATCCCTGTGGTCTTCCCGTAGGTAACAAGTGCATTCCCTCACTAACAAGCCTTCCAATAAAGATGGTGCGCTCTGCACTCGTGATACTTTCGTTATCTAGGAATTCTAAGGTTCCGACAGCCTGATTGCGAATGAGGCCCCACATTGCTACTATTGGGCCTCGCGCAGATCATGTGGTGACCCTTCTCGGTAGCTCTTTGTGAGTAGATCGAACTTAGATATATTGTTAGACGCCTGACTATGCTCAATGTTGTGTCGGTTCATGATGTTTTCTGTACTCGCAGAGCCGAGCCATATCGTGAGCGCTCGGCTTTCCGTCATTGCCGGAGCAGAGTGTACCCTAAGCACCACATTGAAAAGGAACCGTAAATGGTCTGCGTCAATAATCCAAGCTATCGTCACTGTTCTAGACCATATTTTACACCCTATATTACGAGACATGTGCTCATATGCTCTGTGCCTCCCGTCAGGATTGGAAGCTTATCACACGTGCTCCCCTCTTTAGGATATAGGTGAGTTGACCTATTTTCTGATTCTCTGTTGTATCCGCAAGATGTTATATCTTCGATAGACGCTGGCTCTACACTTGGCCGACGATTCGGCTTGGCATGCCCAGAGATCAAGGGATCTTGGATCCCAGGACTGACATTGACCTGCCTTGTCTTTCCGATGTTTCCATGAGAATTAGCTGAGGTGTCGAAATTTACAAGAACTGAAATCGGATGAATTGTGGATATCCGCGAAGAGCTGCGTCTCAGAGTGCATCCTCACGATCAAAAGCGCCTTCATCTGCCGAAGGAAGCCACCGTACCTTTGGTAAAATGATACGGCACATCATAATCCCATTTCCGGTGCTTTCGATCGGCATCAGAGCGTTGGCATGTCTCTCAGAATAGCATTGTCTGCCGCACAACATTGGACGCTCGTAGTAGACATCATGCAAGACCTCTCGGGTACTACAGTGCTCATTCCCCGATTTTGCAGAAACCATGTAGAAACATCTTGAATGATACAAAGGCACGTTACACTGCATTCAGTAGAACATTGTAATCCGCAGTTGCATGAGCGTTCCCTCTTCCGTGGTTAGGTAGGCTACAACACCTCTCAGACGCATTCACAGTGCTGATGCGAGCAGTGGCGGACGAATTCGGGGCTAGGACGTGCAACGAAAAAAATAGGGCCCGCTCGGCCGTAGATGGCATGCACATTATCATCATGGTCACAATGAATATGTTGTTCGAATTGGTGAGCGCCAGTGGGTCGACGCCGTGATGGTCCGACAGTATCCGGAAATGACTATCAGACCCCATGGGAGAATTGAATCATTGTCATGTGTCTTTCACTCTATGAGGAAATATTTCGCCTCTAATGCTGCTTTTGATTATGTTGGCTGTGTGTTGCAGTCAGCTCTAGGCACCGTCAAGATTAGTGTAAAGGTGGAAATATATGCGTGGCTCTAACGCACTGAAAGTTCTGTACGTACAGCAGCTCGAGAAGGGCTGGGTCACGGCAACATAAGACTTGGTTACAATTTTTCCATTGCCGTCAGCGCTGTAGTAGATTTTTACGATCCGAACTTCCGCCCTCGAGCGCTTTTATCCGTTTACGCGGTGCGTCTAAGCGTGCAACGGTCGCAATAAGTGCTTCGGCGCTTGTGAAGTATGGATGTGTGCAGAAATCAGTGCAAAAACCTCGACAAGCAAGGTTATCGGGATAACACCGCAAATGAATCTCGACGTCAAGTTTCCCTTTGTGTGGATCGTCGAATTATTCGCCGAGCCGAAGCCAGACGCGCTGGGCCGCATGATCTTGAACGCCCAGACTGTTGGCGACGTCGCGTATTGAATTGAGGAACGCCACAAAGCCATCTGTCCATAATTGGCAGCGGCCGGCCACCCAACCAGCCCTAGATTTCACCAGGCACGTTCGGGCTATGCCCTCGGTCTGGCCAAGTGCGCCACGACGTCGCCATCGGGAATCTTCGACAAGACGCCCTGGTATGCCGAGGTGCGAGGTACGGCATGCCCTGAATGAATCTTGGCTAAAGTCGATGGATGCTTGTCCATGACAGAAATCGACGACATCGAATTTCCTCGTTTCACTCGGAGTGAAGCAAACGATGCTGAACCGAGATCGGAAGAGTCTTCTCTGAGTACTATATACAACAAATAGAAGTGATCCTCTATCCCTCCTAAGAGTCCAATATACATGTGCCAGATATACATCCAGGTATATCACCAGCGTACAGCGAGTCAACAATCTATTTACAAGAAATAAACGTAGCAGGGAGCTGAAAATGATATAAAAATGGCAATCATTCTTCCACCGGCCTGACACGATAAGTAAGATCCTATGCAGCACCTTCGGAAGGCCAAGGTCCGTGTTGACGGAGAGGCTCCCATGACATGAAACTATCCTCGGGAGGGCTTGGGTAGGACGTCGACCGGACGCCCCAAGAAGCCGTGGCGTGTGTCGAGAGAGGGGAGATGGAAAGTGGGGATGGCGGAGCACTTGACTGCGCGTTTAAGTGCGATGACGAAGTGAGTAAAGTCGAAGGCGGTGCTACTGTGAGATGCTGGCCGCTGCGAAGGTTGGGATGAAATGACTCCAGTGGGCTATTTACGTTGCCCAGTGTATTGCTATATATTGCTATTTAGTAAGCGCAGAACCTGGGCAAACATAATACTCACGAAGCGAATCTGTCGAGTTCACTGATGCTGTTGCTGAGTGCACAGTGCGATGGACCCGCTGTGTGCTTCGGATATTGCCCGAGGATGAAGGCCGCTTTGCGTAACCTCAGCGATAGCTCCAACACCGCGCTATAGTTTGCTGGATCGTTCAAGCAGCCGCAATGCTCATCGCTGCATCTGTTCTCCAGGAGCCGTGCAGCGTCCGTCCCTTGGTCTACGTCGGAGGGAACGAAGTTGTCGAAGAAGTTGTCGAAGACGCCACTATCCGCACCGCCCTGATCCGTATGGCACAATGAAAACAACGAGATTAGGTCGCAATCCGAACTGGTGCCAGAGTGATCTGCGGCAGTGCGAAGGGGGGATAGCGACAGAGGGGATGGTGCGCTCATCGGTGAAGGCGTGCTGAGACCGGAACAACTAGATGATGATGAAGACATAGAGTCAAAGTATGGGGATCCGTTCAGCGTGATTCCCGGACTCCGTTCAGAAAGATGAGGGGCGTCATCTGAATCGGGAGGTAGAGTAATTTTGAGCTGAGGAAGACCTGAGTTGGTCTGATTTGGAGACTGCGCTTTGCTGACACAGTTCGAGGGACTTTTCTCAGAGGCGTCAACAGGGCTACTTCCGGAACTGACCCAACGAGGGTGCGGTTTGTTCTTTAACTACAACTCGAAGTTAGGACTACTTGTAAGGGAGCAAATGACGAGATTGCTACCTCGCGAATAACACTTTCAAGCTCGGCAACCCTCTTTTGAAGCCTGGTCTTCTCATCTTGAGAGTCGTTCCTGAGATGGTGAAGAAATCAGATCACTACATCAGAATATTGCATATGTAAGACTCACGATCTGCTGGGATCATCCACTTCATAAACACAGAGACCGGTCTGCGAGTAGCAGCGTCATTGGGGTCAAATCGATGCGCCGTGTGTAGACTCACCAAGCCCAGTTGCGTGCATCTGCCGCATGGTCTCTTGCGGTCACACTAGCATGCGTGTAAGTAGGGCACCCATGGGGGTGTCAAGGATACTTACCATGCGCTTAGACGTGTGGCAGTTCAGGCATGACTGCGTTGTCCGGTTGCGCCGCTTTCCTAGAGTTACAGTAATGTCAGAGGCCAACGATCATGCTAGTCTGGTGTGTGCATACGACGGTGGTCGTCCTCTGGAGAGCGCTTGATAGCTTCCGCACTGTTACGCTTCTTGCGTGGTGAGAAATCGACTTCTGACATGACTGGGGGCATGGAGGTGCAGATATCGGGCGGTTAGTTCAGACAGCACGACATTTATAGCGTACGCGGCGCTTGTATGAAACAATGCGCGGTCACAGCTGTCGCAGGAGGATGTCGAAGGCTTGAAGAGTCAGAGTGCCATTCTGATCTAGAAAGATGGCACCCGCAATGGTAGATCAGGCGCCCGCCGAGCGGCAGACTCCACCATTTGAAAGGGAGGGCTTACGAAAACGCCCAAGCGCAGCCTGAGGTGGGAGCGCCTCGAAGCCACCGGTAAACCGTGACATGTTCGCAATGCCACCCGAATAATGAGCAGGCACTTCCCGGAAGGTGCCAAGACTCCACGCTCTACGTTTTCGCCCCTAAGGTACCCACGCCGAAGTCGTGGAAAAGAAGTAAAAGTCAAAGGTCGAGCCATCGATCCGAATCCTGAGGACGCCCTTCGCAAGCAATGTGGCCGCCAAGTCAATCGAGAAGGAAGCTCGCATCAAACGTTCCGCGAATCCTTCCCTGACTCTCCCAGTTTGTGACGGTGCATATCAGTGTCAATCATAAACGCTGAAAGAAAATCCCCGTCTAGCCAAATCAAGGCCCTACAAGGACCTGTGCATAACGTTCAGCATCGTCCTGACTTCAACGAAATGGATACACAGAGTGTGATGAGAGGTCACAGTGTCCGACCGTTCCGTCCTTCTCGTCGGTGCTATGAAATGTGCGGCCAAAGACTTCTGTACATGCACGCCACCCTATGCTTAAGAGAAGGTTCATCCGACGTGTTGACATGGCACTTGGGCGTTCCGTCCCAGCGGTAGTTTGCGAAGTTGGTGAAGGCTTTTGAGATACCGATACCAATGCCGATGCGCACGCTCGTGTAACACCGGTCTAGCCCCTCCAGTCCATGATCCCGAGGGGCGTGTGTGCTAAAGTGGCAGTACTCCGGATAGCGAAGGTGAGAACTAAGAGAAAAATATTCCTGAGCGCAAGTCGCCCTTAGCCGCCTATCAGGGTGGAGGCGGTTTACATAAGTTTACGATCAAAGTGATCGGTCGTGTCGGGTTTCCCAAAACGGTAACATACGTCGGTGCGAGCACAGTCATTTCAGCTCGCGAAGACAAGGCATTTCGAGTAGTAAACCTCGAATTGAGGCCGATAATCGACGCTACGATATCAGAACGGTTCATTACTCCTGTCATCGGGGCGGTATCTCCGCCGCATCGATAAAATACGAAATTGCCATTTTGCATGGAAGTCGGTTCGAGTCTGCTGAAGCCTGGAGTTGACATTCATGACGCGATTACAGAGGCTGTGTATCGCTATCGCAAGGTTCAACGCACTGCCAAGGTACAATGCTCGCCTGTGCAGGCGATCCTGACTGAAATTGGCTAACAGGCAGCGGCGTATCAATTATGATTACGGGCAAAATATGGCGCTAATTACGAACCTAAGAGCTTTTGTTCAGCCCGTCGCGCTTATTGTCATGTGACCGGCGCGCTATTCGGGGGCTCAATGCGTTTCTTCGATCGTCAGAGTAAATCCGATACGATGATTTGTTCAATTTGCGACGGGCTGCATCTAGATTGTGTTGCATATCTTGGCCCTCGGACGCAGCGATGCTTGGTAGTCTTGGCCTACCGGAGTCAACTACGCGAAACTTTCGCGGGTTATCTTAATGTCTCGGCATCATGTAAAGCCAATGGATATTGGATGACGTTCCTATAGTACTCTGAGTACTATCCGCGACGAAGTCCTCATCCTACGTGACCTCTCTTCTCACCGTTATCGGACCGCTTGGCGCGCCAAGACAGGCGCTGATCTTGGAGTCATCCGAGCATGTGGAAGCCAAGCCAGGATATCGACGCTACCAGAACGCAGTGTTAATAGCCGGGACGATGTCAAAGGTACTAACCGGGAATAATGATGCTGGATGAGCCCTGCATGAAAGAACTGTGGTCATTTGCTGAGAAAGATGTAAATTCAATGCGGCGAGAATATGCAAGATTAGAAACAAATGCTTAGAAAACGTAAACGCGGGAACTGCACATGCATATAGACCACTGCTCGCATATGGACGTAGATTCCTGCCAAGGGCGCCTCTGATATGATTGATGAGCACTGCAGCAGTCAGCACCACAATTGCGGAGCGCGCGATCAGGGAGAGGAGTGTTGCAGTTCGACTGTTTCCGGTGGTGAGTCGGTGACAAGATACGCTGACAGCATTGTATGCCGCATGGGACCGTCACGGCGTGGTGCGGCTGGTGACGAATGCTTGATTATCGAGTGCAAGGAGCATTGATAGCCACCAAACTTTCCCGAGCTCTGGAGAATCCAAAAGCACGGTCAGCCCGCTTCGGGCATATAGACTGACCGGGGCTCATGTCATAAACTTCAGGCCCCTAAAGAGTCAGCTCCAAATATGACTAGAGACAGCCTGACGCAGAGAAGAGCCCGCAATCATCAACGGTCTTCATGGCACGCACACTCACTGCTCTGACTCCTGCTACCGGCCGTAGGGACTCGGCAGGGTCGCTTTCCTTTCAATCTGTGCGAGTGCCCTGTGATCAAAGCATTGCAGTAAGCATTCAGTTGATGCTCATCCACTTACCATGATCGTGGTACCAGGTCTCATCCCTACTGCCTTCCTGCGGACTACTAGTGCCGTATCAATGGCTCACGAGTTGTTCTGCGCGGTACTTTCTGGCCAATGTAATTGTGAGGCCCAATAGCACCTCCCTGTTCACATGAGACTCTTCACGAGTATGATCCTTGAGAGGTTAGATGAGGAGAGACTTTGCTTCTGCGTAGAAAGATGATATGATACGAGCTCAATACCATGAGAGAATACGCACACAGCCTCAATTGATTGGACTGAATGCGGGAGCATGCGCCAGATTGCGGAACCAGAGACGGCCAGAAGGTTAAGAAGTAAGGTTGAAGCACCGGGAATGCCATGCCGGACGCCCTGCCCTGCTTCCGCGGCGCAAGGGTCCGATACCCAATGGGAGACGATATGTTAAATGTTTCCGACGGGCGCCGGGCGCTGCTGACAATGGGCTTGGCGAAAATTTCACGTCATAAGGCTGTACAGCCCTAACCAGACGTGATAACGGTTGTCTTTCTCCTTTCGGTATGTTCGATCCTGCGTTGCATGTGAGTGCGAAGTTGGGCATCGCGAGTGCGGAGAATGGAACAGCTGCTCGATAAGCGTTGAGCGCACCAGATCATGCTATCGCGAACTCCCGCGCTATCCATCACATTTGATAGCTGGAAGAATTGTCCGAATGTCGACGGACACGCTGCGGCCGACGTGCTGAGGATGTGCTACAATGCCGAGTCGTCGAAATAAGACGCAATGGAGCCGCGGGAGCTAATTCCAGATGTCATTTAATTGACCCTGCATGGACCTACATAATCAGGCAAAAATGAACTTCTTCGACGGAGCATGAACAACTGACGGTCATTTTATCTTCAGATACGCGGCATCACTACCTGTGGCTCGGCACCCGAGAGGCTTGCCTCTTGCCACCGGGGGAATACTTCCGTGACGAGATGGCCACTTTCAAACAGCAAGACATGGGCGAATTGATCGTCTTGGCTCTCGGGGAGCGGTCTTAGCCAATTCACCGCCTATATCTAAGATGTGGGAAATCCCCGCAAGAACTTTCATAGCAAGGCTCCCGCCGATCTGGCTACACACACAGAACTGTAAAGTACTACACAGAGATCTGATTGAAGAAAATCAAGGAGAACGACATACTTCCAGCCAAGCTGCGGGCTGTAGTCAAGCGATGACGGCGGGTGCGTCTACGGCGCCTGAGCCTGTGCGGCAGAGCCGAGCGCCTGAAAGACTCCACCTAACATCGTGACCCACCAAGCTCGGTACAACGTCTTCCAGCCCTCTTCGTCAACTATCCTCTTGAAGCAGTTCGCAAAACCCAGGTAAGGATCTTTCTCCGAGCGCAACCTGTCAACAAACATCAGTAGCGAAATAAAGTTACAGGAAGAGTGGAATGTACCCTATGACCTCCTCGTCACCAGAGTACTCTTCGAGATCCGCGTAATCAGCAGTGGCGTCCTCCACCTCTTGTTCCACGGAGTTGTACTCCGGAGCCGCGTGATTACGCTGGATAGCGAGTTTCGTCGCCATCACTTCCAACGGGCACAAGATAGCGGTGCTCAAGATTTGGATGGTGAGGTAGATACTGAATTTAATGGGACTGAATGTCTCGAAGCGCGATTGGCCCTCGCCGGGAGCCGGCACAAGCCAAATTCGGAGGGTCCCCAGAACGAGCGCAAGGTAAGCAATATGCAGCGTTTCCGTGACGAACAATCCAGGAGTCGCATAGAGGATCCATGGTCGGCGGCGCTCCGTAGGCGTAAGAAGTACGCGGAGCGATTTGATAGGGTTGAGGTACGGCAGCTTGTACGGCGTCGTAATAGCGCTAACGAGAATCCTAAATTAGATGCACTTGAAAGAAGTGGAGACGGGCGCACCGGGTGGCTATAATCGTCGCAGGTAGAGAGATGACCAGGTAAAAGAGGCCGTACAACAAAGTCTCCAATGGACTTATGGTCGGTGGATCGACCCTACCGAGATAACTTGGGTTGGCGGCATCGAGAGCCAGTACAACAAATATTGTGAGGAACGATGTCGCAAGCAAAGTCGGCACTGAGTGCTGCTCGTTAGTGCATGCTTCTGCCCGTCGAGCCGAGATGCTTACTGAGTCCTTTGTACAGTCCGGCCCATCCCTACCAGATGCAGTATCCGATCAGTTTACGGTGCTGACAGAGGGTGTTTCTGATAAACATACCTCCAGTCGCTTGACGCGCCTGAGCATTCCGAAGAAGGAGGTCACGATAGGACCGGTATGGGGTTCGACATTGCCCTCGGGGTCGAGTTGGAGACCTTTCGGATTGTAGTTCGCCCTCAATCGGACGAGGGCGCCATTAAGTGGGACGGTGATGAGAATGGACACTGCAAGTGACAGTAGAAGTACAGAAACAAAGACAAGTGTATCAAGGACACCCATGATGATCCAGCGGTGGTGGTGGTAGTGTACACGCAAGTCGACGGCGACGGCGACTGCGACGGGCGTGTTCGTACTGTACTCGTACGACCTTAGGCGACGGTCCCTGTCCCCGGGCACCCGTCGCGGTCGCCTAAGGGCCGGTCTGTCCCCTGTCCCCGGCCAGTCGTCGCCTAGGTCCCCCCTGCATAGAATTTCCTAATTGGGAAGTCGCTGCGTGAAGATACATTGGCATGCCCGACTCGCTATGTACAGTACAGTCAATACTCTAGGACTTTCTCGGCAACTTCAGCTTGATGACCAGCTTCTCTGTGGCCTCGTCTCTGACTATACGCTTGCGCTTCCCCTTGTTAGGTGCCTGC